>JBBPTH010000069.1:0-108569 GCA_038094055.1 Chalciporus sphaerocephalus | reverse complement strand
GACCTGAATGCTACCTGTCACGAATATCAACGAGAAAATGTCCGAAGAACGGTTTGCAGAGTGGGTTCTTCCGCTTGTATTTGTGAACACGGCTTACATCCCCCGACGCAGATCGCTGCTCAGTCATTTGTTCAAAAAAAGGAATATGGACTAGCGTTGTCATACTGTTCATCGGCAGAAGACTGGCCCGGCCTTGGCCGGGTGGTTGACCGCATCTTACAAGAATACATCCACTCAGGTCCAGAGCAGTACACCAGATACGTCCTTGATATTGCACCATCGCTCCAGGCTCTTCGCGCAAATCCTGGAGCCCACGGGGTCTTTATCCATCGATTGATGTTTGCTGTGCGATATGCCGAATTTCATCAGCGGCTTATAAATGGATATCTTCAGGACGCTGCTTGGGACCTCGTGACAATATTCCAGGAGGAGATTGCGCCAAAGTCCTGGTGGGGAGTTTTGCTGTGTGATGCCATCCAACTCTTACAATACGAATCAACCCTGCTTTTTTCCTACGTCAGTGCCTGCCTATTGCTCTACCGCCTCGATGAAGTTTGTATGAGGACGTCCCAAGGTTCAGGGGATGACTACCTGAGAATTCTGGAAATGAGGCTTCGTGTCGACAGCCGTCAGGACGCCCAGCAACAGCTACAGATAGCTCGTCTTGCGTTAGCGAAATACTTTGCAAGATGCGCTATGATTGGAACGGGAGGTACACAGATCATCGATAAAAGAATGGGGTCCATTGTATAATGCTGTTTGTACTTCCCCTATCTGCACTGCTATATCGTGATGCTGCTGATTTATCGTACGTCCCTGGCCACCGTGGTTTGCGGTGGGGATGCGAGAGGATCGGTGAGTGGCATGTCACAGCAAGAGAACTGCACTTTCTCGAGATTTCACAATTCTTTCTCGGTTTCTCCGCCCGACACTTGCCTGGTAGTAGCTTGACCGACTGATAAATTTAATTGCGTCGTATTTGGATTAGCGTTTTGCAGTAGGATGGTCATCGGGACGGTAGAGCAGAAGTCCACAAGACTTTGACTTGATCATGCCAACGGCTTGCATCACGGAATACGTTTGATACTATCAGCGCCCTGATCCACTTGATCTGTTTTTAGTCCTCGCTTTTCTTGGCCGAGTTTCGGTTCACTTGATGGCTTTTGGTCTCGCCCAGACAGGTACACCGCTCCTCGCTTCGTTTTCCCTCCGGGATTTATTTGTCGGTGGCTAATGGTGTCGTTTGACATCGCCGACTCCGATAAACTTGGAGGGTTAGAAATGGTGTTTAAAACGTTCCGTGAGATCGACTGTAACCACCCTGCCGTAATAGAGATAGCGTGACTGGTGATCCGTCTTCTCCGCATTTTCTAGGCCCCCTTGTCCAATTTTTTAAGGTGAGCACGCAACTTTCTTACCTGTGAGGGAAATCTCAACGATGCCATGTGTTGATCATCACATTTCGTGTACCTCTTCCATACCCCTGGGCCTCGGCCAGATCCAAGATCTTCTCAGCAACTCCGGGTCATATCCTGATCATATCTGATGCCCATACTGAGACTTGAGTGAAGAGTTTGTCTCCGAGGTAGGGTAAATGACGCTGCAGCGAGACTTTTGTACCGTCACAGCCCGTTTGGTCCATTTTTAATTTGGCCGGCCAGCGTTCAGGTCACGACAGCGGTTTGACGAACGTTCCGCATTTGTATCTGTACGATCGGACACAAAGAAGGGTCCTGTTCGGCGCGCGCAAGTGCTCGAGGGGTATATAACATGTGTGAAATTCTCCAATGTCCGTTAGGGCACACCTTCAATCCAACTCCAACTTCTTACTCCACTTACTACTAGGATGTGTTTTAATATCATTCAATATAGTGAATACAGCTGTGGACACAACGTTATCGTTAGACGGCAGAAGGTACGTCTCCCTTGGGTTCTTGCCCGCTTTATCCCGCGACCGACAGCTGCTCTGCAGGTCGACTGCAACAGGAGCACTTGCCGCCATAGTGGCAGACATCAGACCACTCGTCATGAGTGTCCGACAACATGCATTCAGGAGTGAGTGCCCAATGCATGCATACCGGCGTTCTCGGGTTAACAATGGAGCAGGATGTTGCCGGACCAACAGATCATCACAGGGTCCGTTGACGGCTCTTGCTCGCTCTGTGCGGGGAGGACGAACGGGCATTGAGATGCGATGAAAAAGTGATGAACTGATCAACGTATTTTCCGATCTGATCGTTGGGGTGCAGGGTTATTTTTCAGCCTTGTGTTGTACATAGCCTTGAGCAACTCCAGGAACGGCTCCGAGCGTATATATGTGTCAGGGGCTATTTAATCCATAAATGGTAGTTTCTTACATAATGCAAGTGAGGTGGTCGTCGTGGTCGGATATTCCGTTGGCAACTTCAAGTTTGTCCAACACGAGATCAGTTGGTCCCGCTCGCGCAGAGACTTTGACCGCTCCATCGTGGATGTAGCTATGGGCGACGACGGCTACTCTTCTTCTGTATGGAGCTCAGTTGACCACTCAGACTCTGGTAACCCAAATACGACACCATATGGTCGCTTCCAACCTGGCAACTCATCACTCTTACATGAATCCGCGACCACGCCTGTGCTCACCTCATTACCTCCGAAACCTTCATCACCTCCGCCTCGATCAAGCTCCGACTCGCTGGGCAGATCGTCCACGTCGAGGAGGCGAGATAGCATCCCAATTACCGTGGAACGGAAGGACACCCTGTCAACAATCCCGAGTGACGTAGCAAGTTTGGTAGAACCCAGTTTCGACGAGAATGTTCTGAGGGCACTGTGCGAGTTAGATGTGAGTATGCAGTATTTACTGTAAATGGTCGTCATTGATGCTTCGATGGCAGTGCGGTGTACCCCTGCTGTTAGATCGAATCAAGCAAAGCATGGTATCTTGTCGGGTCAGTGATTGCCGAATTTGCTATCATGTCAGCCTGATTGAGTCCGATCCGTAACCACAACAGGAAGCCTCGGTTTTCTTCAAGAAGAGGGCTGTTCTCGAGGAAGAGTATGGAAAAAGTTTACAAAAGCTCGCTCGTTCTACGTCAGAGGTGTATTCGATGAATGACGGAAAGGCTGGGACTTTCGTACATGCGTGGCAGTCGTCCATGAAACTCCATGAAGTTATGGCAGACAACAGGTTGAGGTTCGCTCAACGCCTCAACGAAATGAGCGATGAGCTTGCTTCTCTTGCCAAGGAAGTTGACAAGAACAGGAAACACACTAAAGAGTTGGCAAGCCGTTACGAGCGTGCCCTGCAAGAGGCGGAGATGAATATGGAGAAGAGCAAAGCTCGGCTAGACATCTCGTCCGAAGAGCTAGAACGTGTCTTGTTGCAGAAAGAGGGCGAGTCATTAAACGAGAGTGGCGTTCATGCGAAACCGCCAGGAGTCCTAGGGGGCAAACGAGCACTCGGTAAGGCCGTGGCGAAAGGCGGTATGCTTCTGAAAGGCAAGAATCCTGGAAACATTCTACGACAAGAGGATGATATCCGCTCGCGTGTCTCGAATGCATCTGACAGCTACCGTAAAGCCTTCACGGACACTCAAACAATGCGACAAGAGTATTTCAATTTCCAGCTTCCACGCATCTTGCGCGCTCTGAAGGAATGCGCGGATGAAATCGACTTGGGAACCCAGTATCACTTGACAAGATATGCTTTCCTCTTTGAAAGTATAGTTTTGAGCGATGGATCGACTCTTGTCCCAGTTTCACCCGATGAGGGTACGTTCCCCCAGATTATTCGTACGGCATTTGGTCTAACCGAGAGCATGCGGGTACTGGTCTTAAAGTTCTCACCGAATCTATTGACAACCGTGCAGACTTCAAGATCTACATGCAGAATTATGCCTATGCTCGTGGTGGTGCAAATCGAGGTCCAAGACGGGAGGGACCCGCGGAAGATGGATTCCTCCCACCTCTACCCACCTTCGGTAATTCTTACCCGGCTCCGCAGCATCAACATGTGGCAAGTAATGGAGCTCCCCCACCGATGCCTGATCGTGGCCGGCCAACGTTCGGAGTTGACCTGGCGGAGCAAATGGCCAGGGACAGTGTCGAAATCCCACCTATTCTTGAGAAGTGTTGCACAGCAATAGAGAAGTATGGTCTGTCCTCGCAGGGAATTTATCGCATTAGCGGTATGGCGAGAAAGGTCAACTTATTGAAGGAGCGGCTTGATAAAGACTTGGAGTCCGTGGACCTGGACTCGGAAGAGTGGACCTCCGATATCAATAACGTCACTAGCGTGCTCAAAATGTGGTTCCGAGAACTGCCAGACCCTCTCCTTACTATTAGTCTCCATCAGGGTTTCGTGGATGCAGCGAAAATTGAAAATGACCGTCTGAGGCAGATTCGTCTCCACGAACGAGTCAATGATCTCCCAGACCCTCATTATGCTACGTTGAAGTACTTCATGGGACACCTCCACAAGATTGCGCAGTACGAATCAGAGAACTCGATGTCGATCCAGAACCTCGCCATCGTGTTCGGGCCAACGTTGTTTGGCCAGATGTCTGGCAACGGGAGTATCTCTGGACATGCAAACGGAGGAATGGCGGATACTGCCTTTCAGAATAAGGTGCGGATCCAAACCGTCCTGGTCTTCGTAGATGTTTCCTCTCGCGCTCATATCTTCTTTCCAGGCAATCGAGACAATTTTGGAACACTACACCGACATATTTGTGGATGAAGGGGATGGAGGTTCTTAGATTTCTATTTTTTTTTCCTTTGGGTATCCCCCTGTTTCTTTCTTTCCCGCAGCGTTACCTACAAACTTGTCGACTGTCGAGTCTTGCGATACCCTATGAGACTTTCTGTGTCTCATGATCTCTTTATAGCTTTCTTGCACTTCTTATAGTATGGATTATGATGCACTGGTGCAGTTTCTTTTCTCTCCCTGGTCGTCGTTCTCTTTCCCTCACTAGGACGTTTTACTCCTGTTTTCTCGTTTCGTTTTCCCCCTTTCGTTTATCTTTTCTCTCTCTGCCTTAGTTTGCATTGGTCGTATTTATCACCCACATCACAAGTTTGTATGTACCTCATTCCACGTTGTAATCGTGCACTAGGCGTTGGACGGACCGGTCTGTGGATCCCAATATATCTCATCACTCTTCTCATTGAAAAAAAAGGGGAGGATACGTCGATGTTGCGCAGAATAAGATCAAGTGCGTCGTTCATATCTCAGTGCACGATGCATGACGCACGATAGATAATCGATAATCGATAATGTTTATACCTTGCACTACCTTCGTCATCGTATCGTAAAGGTCCCTCGAAGTCTGGGAAAAGAACATTGAAATGGGGTCTAGTATTGGGAAAGAAGCGATGGGGGGGCTTCGCACGCGGGTGGTGGGGTGGGGTGAGACACGTGAACGTTTCTTGGGGTGGGGAAAAAAGGGGTTCTGGGATATGCACGAGGATGAGCGGCAGAGGATAGGCAACGCGCGAGGTGATGTATGTGACGGGGGAGGTGGTAGCGGTCAGAGGTATACAGCGAAAATGGTATGACTGCATGTATACATCAAACGCTAATCATGGACGCCCAAGTAATCAAACGTATTTCTTCTCGGGTGACGATGCATAAAAAGCGGGCTAGAAAATATATCCGACATATCATCAGACACAGTCAAACGGTGAGCGCATGCACACTCAGAAGCGTTAAAACACTCACCCGCCTCCTCGATCCCTGTGGAAGGAGAGGTACCCACGCGTGCTCGTCGTCGTTGTAGGTCCACTCGGTTTGTGAGGGGAAGACGATACGACGAAGGGACGGACAGGCGTTTTGCCAAGATTGACAGAGCGAGAGTTCTTCGGCGCTGTTGCTCAGTCCGGTGTAGTCCACGTGGGTTGGGGATAGATCAAGGGTCGAAAGACGAGAGAACGCGGCAAGGGGTTGTGACAGGGCTGCCAACAGCCGCTGTATGCAACCCCAAAACAAGCCAACAAGGATGCATTCAGTTCATACCACTCCAAACATCACGATTCACAGAAAAAAAGACGCCCAAAGAAAGAGAGTGTGGATGACTCACAATACCAGACAGTGCAAAATGGAGTGTGTGGCGGAGTGCCAGTTTGACTTTCAGGGATTCAACCATGGAGAGGTTTCTGGATACATTTCGCAATAATATCGGGGTAACTGACATAGTTGACAGATCAAGATGCCGAAGGGGGATGGTAGTCATGGCCATTTGGGATAGATCTAGGTCTGTGACGTAGTCTTTGCCGACAAGAGCAAGAGATTGAACCGGTCGACCCGGGAGGATGGCAGCTGCAGCGCGAGGAGAACCGCAAAAGGATATCATGGCAGAGAGGGCGGATGGATCAAGGAATAATGTGTCGCGATAATCGGGGAGTCTGAGGTATTGGAGAGATGGTAGATTGTGAAGTAGTCGTGCGAGATGGCTGTATATGAGATGACCGACGGCGCAGAGTGAGATGTGACGCATGGAATGAAAGACGACATCATCGTTTGGAAAAGTGAGGGTCGTAGAAATCGGATGTTCCGAGTGAGAGGGTATACCGAGGTAGAGGTCCAAAGATTCGAGATTAACTGACAAATTAATTACACGAGAGAGACGGGAGAGGGCGGTCTCAAGTTGAGGCTCTGGATAGTGGTCACGGTCAGACATCCAACGCACGTGAAGTTTCCTCAAATAACCAGCAAGATGGGGACGGGAGATGATGGTTTGTGAACATCTGGAGGTTTTATGAGGGAAAGGATATGACGGCGACAGGGACTCGGAGATGGAGATGTTCGTGTACAGCAGCCATTCAGCGACCGCTCTCCACTGGCTACAAACGCGAGCTACGGACGCGAGGACAGTTGGTGAGAGACTGTGGAAGATGGCGGTGAGTGTCTCATTAGGGAGAGCGCGCGTCTCGTCGGTTGGGGTTGCAGTGAAACGAGTGACAGTTTCTGTTGACGTTGGAGGATACATCGCACGTCTGGATGAAAGAACATGGGAGATAAACGCTGCGCTGCCAGAGGAACATTCGGTAAAAGCAACTGACTGATTGGACGGCGTTCCTGTCATTCCGAAATTCTGACAACAGCCGAACTCGAGCCGACTCACAGGCTGTGTCCAGAGGAACAACGAATAAGATTACAGTACACTAGATGATACACCGATAAATAGAAACCATGCAAAAGAGAGCGTCTATGCACCGAAACCGTAGAGGGTACGCCCGGAACGCTTGAGAGCATAGACAACATCAAGAGCAGTGACCGTCTTCCGTTTCGCATGCTCAGTGTATGTCACCGAATCACGAATCACATTTTCAAGGAAGATCTTCAAAACACCACGTGTCTCCTCATAGATGAGACCAGAAATACGCTTCACACCTCCACGACGTGCAAGTCGTCGGATCGCAGGCTTCGTGATACCTGACTCTCCCGTCAGTAACAAATCCAAATCCATCGTTCAAACCCACCCAACACTTACCCTGAATATTGTCGCGAAGAATCTTGCGGTGACGCTTAGCACCACCCTTGCCGAGTCCCTTGCCACCCTTGCCACGGCCAGACATTCTTATCGACTTGGTTGGTTCGAACGATTAAAAAACGCGAGTGTGTGTTTGGTGTGTGTCGCAGTGAATGCGAGAGATAGAGATAGGACTGCATTCCTAACTTGGCCCAACGCATATATATCGCCGACGCGGTGGCGGTGTTGAATTTCCACAATGGGTTGTTGATTGATGTCGACGCGAGCACGTGACCGCCGCGACGCGACGAGTTAAATATGAGGACACAAGGAAAGTGAAGGCCCTCATTACACTCGACAAGTATCCTCGAGAGAAGCACCACCAGCTAATAACTCGCAATGGCGCGTACCAAACAGACTGCTCGTAAGACCACTGGTGGCAAGGCACCGCGTAAACAACTTGCTGCCAAGTCGGCGGCACGGAAGACTGCCGCGAACGTGAGTGGCTCGATGGGGAGTATGACCGCATGGCACTGTTGCTGACGTGGACTGATGTAGACGACGGGTGGTGTGAAGAAGCCGCATCGATTCCGTCCTGGTACTGTTGCTCTTCGTGAGATTCGTCGGTACCAGAAATCGACGGAGCTGTTGATTCGGAAGTTGCCGTTCCAACGACTTGTTCGAGAAATTGCTCAGGATTTCAAGGTTATTTCTTTTTGTGCGTTTGTGAAGATATGATGTGCTGACGATGACTGATTGGCAGACCGACCTGCGGTTCCAATCATCTGCTGTGATGGCATTGCAGGAAGCAGCTGAGGCATACCTTGTGTCGTTGTTTGAGGACACGAATCTTGCAGCTATCCATGCTAAGCGTGTTACTATTCAACCCAAGGATCTTGCTCTTGCACGGCGGTTGCGTGGAGAGCGTTCATAGATTTTATCTCTGTATTACTGTATCATTATTGTATCTCTGCTATCTCATCTATTTCCTCATCCTAATTGACTTGTGCTCTGGTCAAGTGGTTAATTAGAGCCTCCTACCAATCCGCATGATTTGTTAAATGCTATGCTGTATTACCCTTACTTGGCGCTTAGTCATGGTCCTCCTTACCCCGTGTGCTAGTTCTCTGTTCATCGTTTTTTCGTACATGACTGCATATGAAACTAATACTTCGTCCTGAATGGCGGCTCTGGCCCATCGCTACCTTTCTTGGTCTTCTGGACATCAAGACCGGGGTAACAATCTCACTGTTGTTCACGCTCTTTAACAAAGCAGCAGGTGTATACGGTCTGATTTCCGTCCTAACGGGTGCAGGAGGCTCGTTTGCTCAGCTCAGCTTGTATCTATACTCTGTCATTGGATTGGTGGCACTCGCCTGGGGTCTCAAGGCAATCAGGGAGGTCAGTCTTGGAACTAAAAAAAAATATCCCTTCATTCGTATGATTCAACACTATTGTCTCTTTGAAGGAAAATGCACAGCAGACACTCTACTTTGCTCATTTCTTTTTCATCGACCACATATTCTCTACCGCCTGGACCCTCTTTTTCGCGGTTGTCTGGTGGGTATATACCCCACACGACGGCCAACGACCTGCCAACTCAGCTGCGCAAGAGGCCATTCGACTAGGTGCTGGGGTGAATCACACGATGACCGATGCTGAATCAGCAGCTGCCGCTAATATTCTTTGGCACGAGGAGAAGGGTCTCGCTGCCACGGTGATCGTCTTCTCTTGGCTGATAAAGGTGAGATGATTCAATTGTATTATGAGTAACTTGAGTTTCCGGGCTCTGACAGTACTTGTGATCTTAGCTTTACTTTGCTCTCATGCTATACTCGTATGCCTCTCATCTACGTACGGGCACGTTCAACAGCATCCGGCACTACCGCCTGAGTTCCTCGACACCTGCTGGCTATGTCCCGGCGTTCACGGAGGACGAGGAGGACAGCGAAGAGTTCTACATGTCGTCATTAAGAACACACCATCCAAACGGCACGTCTTCTCATCTACCGGACTATGTGAACACCCAAGGGAGGAACGGACGTCATTCTTCAAGACAGAGTCGCAGTTCTTTGGGCAAAATTACGATACCCGTGCAGGGAAACGGGGAGATTTTCTTTGAGGGAAACGAACGATGATACCATCTTACTTACCTCCAACATGTAATATGGAATGATGTTCTTCCAGTCTTTTTTTTCGTTCCTGTCGGACTTGATTTCGATCAGAAAGATGAAACAACCAGGTAGAAATAGAAAAATTATTTCAACAGATCCGAGCCTTTTTCGTCGACCGCTCTATGGTATGCCCACTCGTCCCATTGGTCGGGCAAGTATCTGTGTACGCCTTCTCAAATTCTTCCAACCACTTCCCCCCTTCAGCACCACTGAAGAGCCAAACATGGCTAGTTCAAGGTTCGTGGTCAACAACCATGAGTCGAGTACCTTGAACAAGACTACCTTACCTTCCTCGAACTCTTGTGGGTTCCACCCGACCCATCATCTCGTTTGACGTTCTTTTCCCGTTTATGCCCTGAGTCCCTGGCACTTTAAGTCCACCTTTCAGATCTGGTGGCGGCGGTAGGTCCCAACGGAGCTGTTCGCATAAATGTCGGACGATCTCGTCTGCATCGCCCAGGAGTACGATCTGTTTTGAAATTGTGTGCTCTTTCGTTAATAAGGGACGAGGGACGACTGACGTCTGGGTTGATGTGCCTTATTGGTGTCTTGTTGATAAGGATCTGCCATGCGGGATGATCCGTCATATGTCAATCATGACTGTCGGAATAAAGGTCACTAACCTGAGGCACCGAATGTGGCAAATGAGCTGTTTCGTCGGGGTGCGATATGAAAGGGGATGAGTCAGTTTGTCAATCGGAAACGAAGCTGACAGTGATACGATCTAAACGCACATAGGATCTCGGACACGGGGGAAACTTTTAGCGATGTGCCTATGACTAGCAGTAGATCAACCTTGTCCCTGTCTTCCAAGAGCGCGTTATCAAAATCGTCAGTAAGTTTCTCTCCAAAGAACGTAATATCAGGCTGTCAGCGAGGTATTAGTGCGTTGTCTCTGAGACAAAGAAACGTTGATACACCTTCATCACACCCACTGGCAACTCATCACTCTCATCACTGTCATCATCCCAAGCATTTCGTTTTTTGCCCTTCTTTTTCTTCGAGGGTTTCTTTTGAGCTGCAACAGTTCTGTGTGCCTCCATGCAGACCTTGCAATACGGAACTCTTTGCTCAAGTATGTCGCGCTCGATTTCGGTGCCTGGGACCTTGAGCCGACACTGCAGGCACGTCGCAGTCTTGAACGAGCCATGACACTGCAAAACGCGAGTGATACCAGCAATAGACTCAAGCGTATCGATATTCTGTGTGTAGTCCTGAACATGCAAACGTGAGTCGTGAATCGAACTCAATGCGGAGGAACAGCACCCGAAGCAGCTACAGCACAGGTCCAAAGAACGGAGTGAGTTTGCGTCTAACTCAAAAATAGGTCGCGCAGAGGTTACCTTCTGTTTGTCTTCCATGAGTTTGATAAACCGGTGACAGGGCGAAGGTATGAAATTAGATGGATATATTTGACTTGAGAGAGCGCTTCTTGAGTATGTAGCGTGTCATAGGAAGGGATGAACCTACCTCGCGAAAGAACTTCCAGAGGTACGTTAATTCAGCCCGGAATACTCGAACATGCCACTATACTCACTAAAATACTGGACACGCCCCAATGATCGTAGAAGTGATTATACAACGAATCAATAAAAAGGCACCGCCGCCAAAACGGTGCTTTACCTTTGGGATTTTCTCTGAAATAGTGTATATCAAACCTGAGTGATATTAGTAAGGTTATTTGATCATGCGAGGAGAGGGGCGAACATTTGCTGAGGATCCTCAAGGTCGTACTGGCCCGTCTCTTTGAGTAATGCGTAAAGGCCATTGCGAGATCGAAAATCTGGAATACCACAAGATACACTGATGCCAGCACCAGACAATATCACGATATTCTTGGCGTTATTAATGAGTGATACAGCATCGGAAATCGTATTGTATTGCGGAAGTTTCTCTCTCAGATGCAACTCTCTTGACATAGCAACTCTAAGGAAATAAAGCAATGTCTTGGAGCGTTTATTCCGGAGCTCTGGACATAGACTTATTCCGAATGCAAATAGTAGTTTGACGATAGGAATGTGTTGCAGTATCACGTATTCTTTGACAAATGAGCCCATCCCTGGGTTTTACTTGGTCGGGTGATGCCAAGTGGTTGAGGGGAAAGCCTACCTCGTTCCTTGAGATGGTGCATCATCTTACGGATTTCGTCCTTGGTCCAAGCTTGCTCAGCTGAAAATGACTATCAGCATTACGTGTCATTTTGGCCAAAACTACTACACCAGAACGACAAGAGCCGGTTTCGATACACGGCTGTTTACTCAGCTTCTTCTTCGAGAGCGCGTATCTTGTCTAGGTCTAGATCATGATCCTCGAGGCTCGCTCTATTGTCTATTACAGGAGGAGTACTCTCATGTACAGCAGGAGAGGGTTCATCCGTTTCTGAATATTCCGCGTCACTGTCAACTTCGGTCATCTCAGCACACACATCATCACCCAGCCCCTCCAAGAGGTCCTCGATGGTGTCGGAGTCCGCATCGACATCCTCGGAGGCACTGATGAATGCACGAAGTTGCAGGGCATGCAACGGGCTCAGTGCTGTGAGTCTTGTATCCGCATTCTGGCTTGGGGGGTTGGGTAGAGGTTCTCCACTCATCCGTGTCGTGAAAGTAGAAGTGATACATTGAAATCCTCGTCAAGCTATTCGTTACCATCAATAGTCACGTGATGCTTGGATTTCTGAGGCACGTGACATATTAGCTATAAAGCGCGTCGCGCTGATAATGAGTCTCGTTTTGCATCTTTCCCCTAAACCACCATGTCGGATGATGCAGCAGACTCATCCGACTTTCTTAGATCAGATGATTCGCACATTTACGATTTCTTTCCTTCTTCTCAGAGCGCACGCACCCACAGATTCTCCTCGCCGTATTCGGAATGTCAGGATATATCTCTCCATGATTCGCCGACGGTGAAACTTCTGAAACCACATGCACTGCCTTTGGAGCTTATCGAGCACATCATCGAGCTTTTCTATGGCCGATATCCTTCCTTTCGCGCCCTCCTTGCCTTCTCTGAGGCAAGCTCGCAATTTCGGACCATAGCTCTGCGGAGATATATGACGTCTCTGCGCCTTGATTCCGCTGAGCACCTCACCTCGATTTCCAACATGCATACATCCATCTTATCACGTAGTAATAACACACGGAACGTAGGGCTTCATTGGGTCAAGTAAGCATTACGCATATATGCTGCGAATATCGCCCGTTTAGCTGGCTGCGCCAGGAACTTGGCAGCAGGATCGGCCAATCTTGCAAATGCACCCTGGAGACCTGACCTTTTCAGTGGTTTGCGCGATCTGCAGATCTCCTTCGCAATGGATGCAAGGTCTACGCAGAAGATTCGCTTGAAGCAAATCTTCGACATCCCTATGAATTTCCCGATGACTAACCTCACGTCTCTCATTCTTACCGAGTTGTGGCGCATCGACGTCGTCCTGTTGAAGACGTTGTCCTGGGCTTTTCCGGCGTTGACGTCGCTTCACCTCAGTTGTTCCGAACACCTCGACGTCTCTTGTTGTTGGGCCTGCTTCGAGGACAGTTCTTCAGCCGTCGTCCATTCGCCGATTCCTAACCATTTTTCGTCCACATCAGTATTGACAGTACGTTTTATCCTTCACTGAGTTGTTGATCATCGAATTATTCCCTCAGACCGCCTTTGCCAAAGCACTGAAACCACTCACGAAACTCACTAATCTTCACCTGGGCATATTTCTTTCGGACGAGGAAATGCTCAATAATCACATCGAGCACTACGACAGCCCAAGAGCCTATCAACGCATCCTTCGCACGACCTTCAGTATTAATAATGCTGGGGGACATACGGGAACAGTCCTCAGTCAAGCTGAATCCACGGGCAACGGACGCACAGAACATGTATCTTATACGGAGGACGACGAGGACCCAGACAACTTGCGAACAGCAGCGGAGATAAGCCCAGACGATGCACCACCTTTCCCCCATGGCCCCGAGTTATGTCCGATATGCGCGATTATCGTCTCTGCCCCTGAAGTACGGACGCGAGAACTTGAAGCCAGCCTTGCGCTCGCCCGGAAGCTCAAAACTATTAGAACGATCAGCTGGAGCTCGTTTTTCGCATGGAAGCAACAAGTTCCGGAGGAAAAGAAGATCGGGGACTGGGAAAGGACAACGAGGACATACGTGCTTCGTGCTGACGGGAGAGTCCGAGTCAGGAGGCGACCATGGGATTAGGAAGACATAGCGTCAACCTCGGAAGAAATCGCCCACAGATGTGTAATTTGTTAGCTCGAGGACCCCATCCTTGTCATCCACATCGCCTGTATTCCCTGACATAGTATTCCTTGCGGTTTCTTCCCTACATGTGACTGGTGAACACCGTGGCCGTTGCTGTCGTTAGGGAAACACGGAGTTCACCGGGAAATTAACATCGGGATCCGTTCGTGGCCACATTGGACAAAAGGTGTCCGAAAGGTGAATGAGCCACTCGGAAGCAATCTAACTGACCGTCCCGGATAGGAAGTCACGCGTCAGGGGTCAAAGCGTGTCCACAGATAGCGGTACGCGATGTGGGCTTTGGCTTGCTTTGGAGAACAAGGAGAACCACAAGTCCGATAATGATATAAAGAGGACACGAGAACTAGGACCTTTTCTTCGTGTCGCACCTTGCGAACTATCAAGAGGTCTCCCGATACACCACTCATCAGCGCCAGAACTAACTCACTCTTGTCTCTCCTCATCCTGTTTCCAATTTAAATTTTAAGCAATTAATATGACGCTTACATCGGTAGCTCAACCCAACTCCAAGGCAGCAGAGTTCGCCAGACTCTTCGAATTATTCGATCGCGTCGCAACTCGACGCTCTCGGGCGCTCACACAGAACACCCGCGACCTCATCTCTGCAGATGACATTGCCAACGTCCCCGCAGAGTTCGCTCCCGTACTCCAGGACATATCCACCATCTTGTCCTTACGCGCCTTGCGCGACGAGGAGCGTGCAAAACGCTCCCAAGCTACTGCCGTTGGGAAACCGCGCCGCAATACAGTGTCTGGCGCACCTTCTCCTTCCCCTGCAGGTCCGACAACACGCGTTCGCCTTCTCCCACCCTCGGAAGAAGCCACCGAAGAACCTGATTCGCCAACCTTCCCTCTTCCAGAACGTTACCCCTTCACATTCAAGCTGATGCTCCACAAGTTGTACGACATCGACGAGTGGGTTGACAAGGTCAAGAACGCGGTCGAGACTTCCAAGTCGCAGTTCAAACCCTTGGCAGATCGTGTGCAGAACATCATCGTTCGAGAATCTCCTGTCGGGAAGGAAATAGTTGTGAAGAGGAGAAGTAGTGGTCGTTTGCCTCTTAGCCCTTCCGCCAAATCCAAGTCGAACGCAACGGCGCGCTTCTCTCACTCGCACCAGTCTCCTTCTCCTCCCCGCCTTACCCAGCAGGAAACGAGTCGCGTTTTGAAGAAGAGATGTATTGGTAGAAGAAAGTCGCTTAGTGGTCCGATGTCGACCGGTGTTTGGGTGTATGACGCCGCTATCGCTGCGGTAGAGGTGACTGGTTCCCGTCCTGCGGTAGAGATCACGCTCTGTGAAGCTAGGGATGGAGATAACTTCGCAGATCGCCGCGCAAGGCATCAGTCCTTGGCTGCTATGGAAGGAATTCATGCTCGGGATGTCGCAAGACACACAGTTAAGATTGCCGTCCCTCTCGATTGCGAAAACGCTCAACTTGACGGGCTGGCGAAACAAGCTTCAGTTTCCTTTGCGAAAGAGACGAAGGGGGCTGCAGGAGGGGAGAACTACATAAAGAGGAGGAGAGTGACGATTGCCTCTACATTCGATTCTGAACCTTTCACGAGGGTCGCAGTCAAACGACCTCTTTGCGCTTAGACGGTCATGGATATGACCTAAAGGGCTTTAATAATAAATCAGCTGTACGATGAAGGACTGCCGTGTTTAACTATAGTCGCCATTAAACTCACTCACAATTAGAATTATAGGTACTCTTATCTCTTTCCGCGGAATTTTCTTTGGTTTCGAATAGTCTCTGTTTCCTTTTAGCGTCTTTGGTTTGTAAAATTAATAACAATACAATTGTGCTCAGTATTTTGTGTATGGTTTGATGACTCGTTCGGTGCTCGGCGGTGAGCATTATCAAGTGAAAGGTTTCAGAAGCAATGCGTACCATAGTCGCACGAAGCTCAGGACACTGAGCGTGGTCCAGTTTACGATGCCAAATGTCCACATCTAGTTCATGCATGAATTTCCCCACTATCACACAGCGACCTAAAAAGCAACCAGGCAATCAGACTACGTACATGTGAATACTCGCCATAGGATCTGCGCGGCTACACGTCTACAATGCTTTGAATGGGTTCTGTTTCTGGAAGTTGAAATAGTTTTGTGAGAGAACATTGCTCGACTCAGTGTCCGCTTCGAAATCCCAGGGTTCAGGAAGCTCTGGGAGTGCATCCTCACGGAAGTTATCAGTGATGAGGTGTTCGAATGTAGCGGCGGAGGCGACACGAGGCGTAAGGGGTTTCCCGTCATCGAGGTTCCAAAGCTTGCTGATAAAAGCTGGAAGGGAAGAATGGCTATAATGTGCGCCTGTCTTACTAGAAGATTCGAGTGCTCCTTTTTCTACCCAAGGTGAGATGAGGACAGTGGGTACCCTATATATTTTCCAGGAAGAGATGGATCTGCGAAAATATCTCACGGAGGGAGGGAATTGGAAGGTACCTGACACCAAGACGATCAAAAGAAAAGGTATAATTCGTGCCGTCCGCTGCTACTTCGGTGTATGTCAAGTCATCGCCCGGAGGGACGCCAACGGGAGGGGGAACATGATCCGCAAAGCCACCGTGTTCGTCGAAGGTGAGAAGGAAGAGCATGTTGTCCCACTGAGGTGAGTTACGAAGAGCTTCATAAACACTCTTCGTCCAGGCTTCACCCATGTTGATGGGACTAGGTGGGTGGAATGAATGATAATCACAGCACTGGGTAGAAAAGCCGTTTAATGCCAGTGTAGCAGAGTTATGCGCTCCCCGTCATACCTCGGGGTTGATCCAGGTGAATTGAGGTAGGATCCCAGCCTCGGCATCATCGAAGAACTGAGAAATTGGCTTGATATTGGTTTCCGATCTACCTGAAGTATACGTCCAGTCATAGAAAGCGGCATCGGGGTTGAAGCTCGAGTTATAATAGTTCATCCAAGTAATATTGTGTTCATCAAGCTGCTGAAATATGGAACGTTGAGGAAGGCCGTAAACATCAAATGTGGCGTCGTTTCTTCCGTGACCATGAGATGTGCCAGAAGTGATGTAGGCACTGTATCGCATGATGGGTCATCCATAGAATAGACCAGGAGGATGCGGCACGAGAACATACCGGTTGGGGTTCGTCGGACCTGGGACATCGCAATACCAGTGGTCAAATAGAACATAGTTCTCGGCCATGCTTCGGTAGACGGGAATTGCCTCCTCGGGAAGGTAGTTGATGGATTCGGCAGCGCGAGTTATGTTATATGTTCCATGAGTCATCTCTTGCTCCAAAACGAATCCGAGCATGGTCTCCCTCTCTTGAACTTTCTGGGATGAGTCTGATTCGTCGGGATGAAAGGTGGAGAACAGCTGGTAAGTAACACCACTGATTGAGTGGTTTGGATCATCGGACGCGGCATTGCCTTGCGTGGGCTCAGCGCAGAGTACAGTGGTGTCAGTCAAGGTGAGATTCGCCGGGTTGCAGTACTTGTCACGCAGATTGCGAAGGTTGTCGACATCGGAACGATATGAAAGGTCTCCAAAGAATGAGTCAAACGACCTAGAGCGACGAGCAATAAGTCATGAAGGACGACAGATAGACAAGAAGGGTTCTACTTACCTGTTTTCTTGGACAAGCACCACAACGTTTTTGACATGCTCTCTCCAGTTGGTACTAGAAGGTCGGGGAGCAGCGATCGCGGTGCTTGCTAAAACCAAGGTAGTCAAGAGACCGACCATGATGATTCACTGAGGACTGTCACGGTGCAGGACTCAAGCTGGCTATCGTCCGGTCTACTTATGAGCACCCGGGTAATACTAAAGACTTGGTGGTCTGAGACATAAGTCAACCTTTGCTGGTGTCACAGTCAAAAACGTTCGTGATTAGCATCCAATGATCTTTTCCGTTTTTTTGAGCATCCTCGGCAGAGATCTGTGTGACACTTTTAGCCTTTGACCCGGTAACTTGACGGCGCTACTAGCCCAGCCCGGACACTGAACGATTCGCGACCTGCGCCAGGCTCTTTCAGCCAGTTGTGAAAAGTACGCTGATCCAGTCTTATATCACATTCATAACTCTACACAAGTTGAAAGATCAGCGTCGTTGATTACCCAAGGCTTTAGCTAGGATGTTAGACCCTTGAAAGAAATAAATGCCGAGTCTAGTTTACGGATGCATCTGTCTATGTATGTAGGTGGTATCGTCTACCAGTGATGGGGGTACGGAGAACCGAGATAAAAGAACTGAAGGAATGAAGTCGGAGTGGAAGTGATTGAAACAATTACGCGACCAATATGTTAACTTTATGCAAATGTTTTTGCCGAGTTCGGTGGACTGGCTGCATGATACGATCCTGAAGATTATGTCGTCCTAGTAGAACGCGGAACTGATCGAATCGTCCATGGCCAGGCATGAGTTCCCATTCACGGGACTAGATAGCTCTGTGGAGGAAAGATCGCAGGAGACCTAGAATGGAAGGGGACTAGGAAGCTCGAATCTGGTTGGGATCGTCTGGACTCGCAGAGTCTTGGCCAGGCGACGAGAGCGAACTGCATAATTTGCTGCGCCGACGGAGGGAAGCACCAAAGAAGAACAACACCTGCACATCGGTGAATAGTGACGAGAGTGGAGGGAGGCAGGGTAAACGCACGAAAGGAATGGGGACGATCACTAATGCAATGCCAGCGAACAAGGTATTAGACCATTTGTAACTCAACTCCCTGAACATGTTGTTGGCGAAGAGTGGAAAAATGAAGCTGCCCATGTTGCCTACGAAGGTTGACAAGAAGGTGAAGTCCAAAACCATAGGCATAAGTGGGCTTTACGCACGGGAGAGACTCTGCCCAGCCAAAGCAGAGGATGCATAGGGACCATAGCTGAGGCAGAAAGAACAGATAAATGGACTGTATTTCAAAGAAGCAATAGTCTTACCAGTCTGCCAGATACAAGAAGACAACCAAGTATGCAACGAAGGCACCAAAGTAAAAGATCTGGTGGATCCGATATCAGAGTCATAACTGGGGACATGAATCAAGCGACCGACTGTTAACGCGATGACCGGCCAGATCCAGTGAACTTGTTGTGTGGCAGTCCATGCAAACATAAACATGGCCAAGGGAAACAGGGTCGCAACTACACAAGTGAGGTATAGCCTGGCCTCTGGTCCTTTACGCACAACGTTTCGTCTGTAATCATGTTCAAGAATCTCAAGTAGATCGTGGTGTCTCGACTCACTTATATAACTTATCTTGGTACACATTCGCGACCCATCCCATGATACTACCGATGCTAACAACATAATCAGAGAAGAAAGTCTGAACCACTGTAGAAAACTGCCTACACGATGGTGGTGTATACCATTCCACTTTGGGCGGCGTTGAATCCGTACAGCGACTGGAACAGGGGCGGAACAGAGCTAAATCTCCATGAGCCATGCGTCCACAATGCAGAAGATATGAGGGTACCTTATCAAGCAAAAGAGAACGCCCCACACAAAGAACACCCAGAGCTATGAAAAGGAGGCGTCAACCTCGTGAACAGTAATATTACCCTCTGCTCTTACGCTGATGCTGGTTGCGATTGGTTCGGTGAGTAAAACCACTGGCGCGAATAAAATCAGAAAAGCTTTTACTTGCGACGAAAGAGAAAGAAAAGCTCACGAATTGGTCGAGTGCATGATATCCAAACCAGGTCGCGCAACTTTGGTCGCGTTTCTTCTTCTCGTGTACGATACATCGGATCCCCCGTTTCTTTCCTCATCTTCTGTGCGATACGACGCAGCACAATAGTCTGGCGGGTCTCCTTCATGGTAAACGCGGCGACGATGAAGTACACTCCACTAAATCTAATATAATTATTTTTTTAATTAAAGATGGAATGATGAAAATGAAAATCAGACTGACATTGCGTGAAGCCATTGGATCCATCTCCACTGAAGATGAGGGTCATACTCGACCCACCCAGATACCATCGGTCCTAAGCCGGTACATGCCATATTCACAAGTGTGAACAACGACATCGGAAGACCACGCCTTAAAGAATCCGGCTTTTTGTTAACTTGTATGATTGAGAGTTTAAAACAAAGACTCACTCTGCTGGTTCCCAGATATCGGCAATTGTGCCACCTACTAGAGTTGCGCCTGACGAAGCAAAGGCACCACCGAGGGCGCGTGCGACGATGACTGTTTGAATTGTATTAGACACAGCAGCAAGTGCGTAGCACAATACCGAAGCAAAGGCGGTGACAAGATAAATAGGGCGCCTTCCGACTTCTTCACTGAAGGCGGTTGAAAATAGTGGGACAAGGGCAAATCCCAGAGGGTAGACACAGAGAGCAATTGTGGCCTGTAACTGTGTGCAG
Source organism: Chalciporus sphaerocephalus (assembly GCA_038094055.1). Lineage (NCBI taxonomy): Eukaryota > Fungi > Basidiomycota > Agaricomycetes > Boletales > Boletaceae > Chalciporus > Chalciporus sphaerocephalus. The sequence goes on along the minus strand of JBBPTH010000069.1, from coordinate 88,347 downwards.
TTCAGATCGCGTACCATTGACTCTGTACCCATGGCAAAAGAGGATGAAGCAGTCGCTTATACCCGAAATCAGCTCTGCTGATGGTGAGGAAAATACGGGAGTCATACCTGTAACGCCGGTAAACCCGCAGACCACAAGAGTGATACACCATTTCTTCATGCGAGAGTAGGTGATCGGGTTACGCGGATCTTTGTCGTCAAATTCCACCTGATTGAACGCATGAGCAATAAACAATCAGTAGACGATTAGAATAACAGACATAGTGACAGTCGGTCTGTACGGAAGTTGTCGAGGGTCCGATTATAGAGAAGGCAGATTTCTCGAGGTCGGAGTCGCTCCTACGCAAGTTGGCCCGACTTCCGGCGTCGTGATCGACGTGTGTGGGGGCTAAAGAATGTTCTGACAATCTTCCATGGTCACGACCTGCTTCGGCCGGATTTGATTTGACTTCGAGTGCAGACATTACAGGAAGGAGAAAAGAAAAGAAGGAAAGCAGTTGGTGCGAGTAAAGACAGATGTTAGATTTGTACGATCCCAAGTTTCATGCTTCGCCAGTTGGTTTTGCAGAGAATTGGTTCCATTCTACCTGTGCTAATATGCAAGCGAGTGGAGCCTTACGTTGTCCGTGAACCGTTGCAAGGGATGCGCGTAATTTCCGACAATGTTAATGAGGGCCAAGCAATGACAATGTAGTCGTACCCGAAGAAATTGGACGGAGTTGAATCCATTCAGTGTTGGACTCTTTTAGTGACTGTGAATGCACCGGGTCAGGCACGTTCCCTACCATTCAGCTGGAAGAACAAAAAATGCGATAGATATCGTACAGAGTGGTGAGGCACATGATTCAGACTAGGTATTAGAATTAAAGATGTAAATAATGTAGATTGGTCAAATCAACTCCACGACGCCATTATCATCCAGTTTTCCTTTTTGAACTTGTTCACCTCGGCTACGAAGAATGTCCTCTATATTCTTCAGTCCACCTTCGGTACTGTCCTTGAACCAGCCAAGATTGTCCGCGATTAGATGACGATTTTTGCAACTCGGACATTGGATAATAACTATCCCCCGTTCGTACGAACGTTTTGTGAAAGTGTGCGCTGAACGATGGTTGCAATCGTCGGCTGTGCATGTGAAAGCAATAGCCAAGCGTGGTTCTGAAGGGTCAGACTTGACTTGGCTGGAGGTCTCTGTGGTGGAAGAATTCGTTAGTCCTCCCTCTGGTATCGCAGAGTTGGCGGTGGACGAGTTTTGACGAAGACCAAGCCGTCTATAGTGTAGCTGTATCGAGTACGACGTCCTTGGCAGTGCCCGCGCTGTTCCCGCTGAACGCCATGCCGAACGAAGACCAAGCAACCTCGATGGCAGCATCGTCGCTGACATGTGGAATGAAGTCGTGAGGAGACCTCGGCACCGATGCCGTTACAGTTATGATCTCCGCGATTGTCGGAGACTCAAAGTCGCCACGCGCTTGTGGCGTGGATTGGACGAGCTCATCGACCGCGACAGCGAGCGAGACGACTACGATAAAGATGGCGGAGCGTTCACGACGAGCGAAGGGTGCAGTAGACAAGTTCGCAGAGTATCGACGCGCTCGAGAAGGGGGTCCTAGAAAGTGGAAGGTGCGGAGACCGTGCAGTGTACTCGACGCCCGTGTCTTGACGCGTCATTCAGACTGAGGAAGATGTCGCGTTATACGACGAGGTCACCGAAGATCAGTACAAGAGCATCGTCAAGGGTAGACTCCAGAAGGATGATTTTGTTGTGGATGACGGCGTCGCTGGTTATATGGACAACGGAATGGATGATTGGACTGGTCAAGAAGACGCAGACGAGGAGGATGAGGATGAAGAAGACTTTTCCAGTCGAAAGAAATTAGCCAAGAAGAAAGCATCCAGTTCGTCTGCTAAAGCAAAGACGAAACCCAAGCCACCCCCAGTTTCAAAACCCTCCATAAGCGCGTACCGCCCCACAATATCCGCAGAGCAGGAGGAAGACTTTATGGCCAACCTTTTGGGCGGCATTGACGCGGCGCCTAGACCGGCTCCAGTTAAGTCCAAGAAGCGCAAGCCTTCACCTGTCTCTGACTACGATGTTGTCAAATCCGATTCCCTTTCCTCTCCCGTCCCTTATCGCAAGGCCCCTGACACTTATGCAGCCTACTCATCTGATGGAGGTGCGGATGACGGAATAGTTTCCAGTCATCCATCCAGTGATTTCGAGGACTATGCATCCCTGATGAGCCCGAAGAAGAAAGCACGTGTAGCTAACTATTCCTCAATCGTAACACCTGCCATCGAACGTATGGGCAAGCTGGAGGTTCAGAGTGGCTCCGAGGATGCATTCGACGCGTCTATGAACTTCTCCGATCTCGACATGAAAGATTTTATGGATGTCGATGACATAGAAGTAAAGCCCAAGCCTCCCGTTCCAGTTTCCGTTCCAGTTTCCGCGGAACCAATTACGACAGTTATTTCTGAAGATACCCTCGGTTTTAAGCCGGCGTTTTCCTCCAAGACCGCTAATGCTCTTGAAAACGACGGTAGTCTCCATATGTATTGGTTAGACTACCTTGAGCACGGTGGCAAGCTTTATCTCATCGGCAAAGTGAAAGACAAGACCTCCAACACATGGGCATCTGCCTGCCTATGCGTCCACGGGATCCAGCGCAATCTCTTCGTGCTTCCCCGACCCTTACGTGTAGTCCAGGAAGAGACCGAGGATGGACAAGTGGAAATGATGGAGACAGACGTCGTTCCGGAGAAAGCGGATGTGTATAATGACTTTGATAGGATACGCCGAGAAATAGGCATCAAAAGCTGGAAAGCACGTTGGGTCACTCGGAAGTATGCATTCGACGACAAGGATGTTCCAAAGGAAGCGGAGTGGATGAAAGTGCTGTACTCGTATGAAGAACTGCAGGTCCCCATGGATGCTTGTTCGCCCAATATTTACAAAATTTTTGGTACCAATACGAGCATCTTTGAGCTGTTCGTTCTAAAACGCAAGATCATGGGACCTTGCTGGCTAGTGATAAAGGATGTCGTGGTGGAGAGCCAGGGAATTTCGTGGTGTAAGCTAGAAGCGAGTGTCTCAGACCCGAAGGACGTGACCCCAATGGGCGATGGTGCTCCAGACCCACCTCCCTTGACTATCATGAGTCTGGCTGTCCGTACCGTGGTAAATCACCACGAAAACAAACGTGAAATAGTATGTGTATCAGGACGGATTTGGCGCGACGTGCAGTTGGATGATCCAACACCGCCCGAGCAACTGCCATGCACCGTACATACGTTCGTGCGCCCTTTAGACAAATTCCCCCAGAAATTTGAGATACTGGCCGGATCTAATGGAAAGGGCGTCATTCAACCCGTGAAGAATGAACGTATGCTCCTAAATAGTCTTCTTGCGACTTTGTTCAGGGCAGATCCTGATGTCGTGGTGGGACACAATTTCCTTGGCGTCTCCCTTGACGTCCTGTTGGGGCGAATGAAAGACCTCAAAGCTGAGCACTGGTCTCGCCTTGGTCGATTCCGGAGAGCGAAATGGATCCCGATTGGTAGACAAGGGACAAACATCAAATTCTTATCTGGGAGACTGTTATGCGATCTCAGCAGTGATGGTGCACGAAGTATGATATCGTCCACCACGTGGTCCCTTACCGAGATGTGCAAGACACATCTCAAGTACGACAGACAGGACATTGATCCCGACGATACTGCGGCCTACTTTGACGGGAGCCTCTCCTCCCCGGATATGCTCATGACGTTTGTGCGACATTGTGAACTTGATGCGCATTTCCACATGGCCATTGCATCCAAAGTACAGATATTACCCTTGACAAGGCAACTGACAAACCTAGCGGGGAACGCTTGGTGAGTAATTTATTCATTCCTATGCATTCCGAGCTGGATAAATAGTGTTGTTTTAGGAACAAAACGCTGAATGGCGGGCGTGCGGAACGTAACGAGTACATTCTACTTCACGAGTTTCACAAACTGAAGTACATCTGCCCCGATAAAACCTTTGGTAAAAAGGTTCCCAAATTCGAACCAGAAGTCGACGATGTAGATGGCGAGGGAGGCGGTGCAAAAGCGAGCAAGAAGCGCGACAAATACAAGGGTGGTTTGGTGTTCGAACCGAAGCGTGGTTTATGGGACAAATATATCTTGGTCATGGACTTCAACTCCCTATACCCCAGTATCATCCAGGAGTATAACATCGACTTCACAACCGTGGAGAGGGTACCAGAGGAGGATGGTGAAGAAAAAATCCCTGATCCTCCGAGCTCTGAAGTTCCTCAGGGCGTGTTACCTCGGCTTATCGCAACCCTAGTGCAACGGCGCAGACAAGTTAAATCCCTCATGAAAGATCGTTCAATCACGCATGCCAAACTCCTTCAGGTAATGAGAGATTTCCAGGGTACGACACGGAATACTTACATCTTGTTTCTCCTTAGTATGACATAAAGCAACAGGCGCTCAAGCTTACGGCCAACAGTATGTACGGATGTCTCGGTTTCGAATATTCCCGATTCTTCGCTCGTCCTCTCGCTGCCCTTACGACATTCAAAGGACGAGAAATTTTGACTCACACGCGCGAACTGGCTGAAAGCCTGGAACTCGATGTCGTGTATGGAGACACTGACTCTGTCTTCGTTAACTCAAACGCCACTGAACTCTCGGATGCCCTCAAGATCTCTACCGAATTCAAAAAGGCTGTCAATGATCGGTATAAGCTCCTCGAGATCGACCTGGATGGTGTCTTTGCGCGACTGCTGCTTCTCCAGAAGAAGAAGTACGCTGCCATCAAAGTCGAGGATGGGTCGCGAACTTCGACTGAGGTCAAAGGTCTCGACATGAAGCGGAGAGAATATTGCGCCCTCTCGAAGAATGTCTCACAGTATGTCCTGGATCAGATTTTATCAGGAGAGGCAACCGAGATAGTCGTGGAAAACATTCACGAGTACTTGGCGACTATCGGTGAAAACGTCAGGACTGGCAAAGTCAAGATCGATGATTTCATTATTTTCAAGCGACTGGGGAAAAATCCTGAGGAATACCCTGACGCGAAGAGTCAACCGCACGTCCAAGTCGCGCTGCGCATGAAGGCAAGGGGTGGGAGTGCGCGTGTCGGGGACGTAATTCCCTATGTTTTCTGTGTCTCTCCCGGGGAAGAGAGTGCCAAGAGTGCTCAAGCGGAACGTGCCAAACACCCCGACGAAGTGAGAAAAGCATCGCCAAAGGAGATCACTGTCGATTACGACCATTATCTGGCACACCAAGTGTTACCACCGATCGAACGACTGTGCGCTCCCATTGAGGGTACCGACAGAGCACGGTTGGCCGAATGTCTAGGTGAGTAGTGCTCACTTCGAAATGTGCGTGTCTCACAAGCGTCTAGGGCTCGATCCTGGACGGTACAGAGTCACCTCGTCATCTGAGGCTGGTTATGCTCTTGCGACGCTTGATTCACAAGTATCTGATACAGAACGTTTCCGTAATTGCGACCCATTCCTCGTTCGGTGTCGAGGGTGTCAAGGACAGATGTCGTTTTCGCCCATTTGGGAACGCGAGTCTTCGATCCTGCAACCATCTGGCCCTATCTGTCCATCATGCAATTACCGACTCACGATAGCCAGTTTGCAAGTGCAGCTGGAGGCTCAAATACGTGCTTGCATTGGACGGTATTATGAAGGATGGATGGTTTGTGACGATGAAACCTGCGGAAATCGCACACGTTCGATGGCGGTGTATGGTCGACGCTGTATCAGGCCTGGTTGCCCCGGGAATGCTCGACCCGAGTACTCAGACGCAGATATCTATGATCAGCTGCGATACTTCGCTATGCTTTTTGATGGGGACAAGGCAAAGAAGGCTGCCATTGGCAGCGAGAACAAGGGTAAGCGCTAGGTTGTCACATCGGTGAAATGCGATCGAACTGATCAATACTTTAGAAGAAATTGAGGCTCTCGCAAACACGAACATGATTTTTTTGCGAGCTATGAGTGCTGTGGTGGACAAGTACATCACTCAATGTGGTCGACGCTGGGTTGATCTAGGGTCACTGTTTTCGGTGATGAAACTGTAATCGCTGTACAGTCAAGTATTTGACATTTTACATCTATGCGTTATGTATTAGACATACTGTATACCTGTATTACTTTTTGAACAACGTGCTGGGTATTACTATAAATCCATCGTCCCAAACCCACATTCCATAGACCAATAAAGATCATGACTTTGTGAGTCCGCGCACAGTTGCGTACTGACGTCTATGATATAACAATGGCAAGCACTGTAGTCCATCATCACTACCCTGTGCTGGGGGAACTCGCTCCACTCGAACGACTCTCGCTAGAAAGAGCTCTGAAGCCAACCCACTCCCTCCCGCAACTTGCTGCACCTCTTGCTCCTGGTCCAACATGGGCTGTTTGCCAAATCCTTGCAAATTTGCCAGAGGTATTGAAGGAGTCACGAGGCTACACGACAACGCGCCCAGTGCACCTGATAGAATGGGTAGTCCATCCTCCGATACTGTCCACTGCATATTCGGGTCTTCGAATGGCTTTGGGTAGATATCCGCTCTTGCGAATTGCTCCGCAACGTGCTGTTGAGCGGCGGAGAGGACATTGATAACGAGATGCGCTGTGCAAGGCCCGTCGTGAGACTCGTTTTGTGTGCGCCAATGCGTAGTCAAAGCGAAGGCCATCCGGGAGGGAATTCGGAGGGAGAAGGCAACGAGGGGGAGGGGGTCGAGTGCAATGGAGGTGAAAGAGGAGAGCGTGGCGCCATGATATTTGGAAGTTCTATGTGATCGTGAGGGTTGAGAGTGGTGTCGCTCACCGCTGGAATGGGGCAGGAAAGATGTCACGACGGCGACGGACTGTGAGGTCTCTCGTAGGAGCTCTCGGAGATGTTCACGAGTCTCGTCGGTAGTTGGTGTCGTGGGTGTATGAAGGTGTAGACGTTGTTTTATCCATTTACAAGAGACGCGCGAAACACGGTTTGGAAGACGCGTTGAGAGCATCGTTGGTCTTCATTGCTGAAATACGTGATTGCTATTTTTGGGGAGGGTGTTATTTTGAACTTGTTGAATTCTAAGGGTGCTGACTAATGCAGCTCGCCTCTAGCCAGAAGACGGGGGAACGAAAGTGTACAGAGTGGTAACACCTTCTAACTACAAGCTCATCTTTGTTCGGGTGTTGCTCTCGAAGCTAATTTATGTGTAAGAGAACCAATCGATTACTATTGCACGTTTAGAACACACTTTAAGCCTACATTTCCTTACAAAGAGCTGCATGATTCCATTTCCTGAAAATATCTACGCCGTCTGGACAGAAATGCGGCGAGGCTGTTGTTCAGGACTGACTTTGGGGAATGAAACAGTCAAGAGACCATTCTCCATTTTTGCTTTGATATACTCCGCCTATAGCGGGAAACCCATCAACATCCAAATCATCTTGACGAATGAGGGATTATTCTGCTCGCCTTAGTTCCAGCAGGAAGTTGCAGCGTTCGGGTGAATTTCCCGTGTTGACGCTCCTGAACCGCATACCCTCCTTCCTGAGCATGTCTGTTAGCTTCCCCAGAGATTGTCAGGCGGTTCTGTTGGATGTCGATGGCGACATCATCAGACTTGAGTCCTGGTAGCTCAAATACCGCTGTTACTGTGTTGGTGTCTTTGACCTCAAACAAGTCCATTCTTTAAATTAAGAAACCGAATGAGTTTCCCTGATATCACTAATTCATGACTGGATTTGTTTACCTTGGACGGAATGGATTTGGAGGCTGAATGGTGGTGTAGGTCTCCCTGGGGGTTACAGGAGTCTGGAACCGCGCAGAAAATGCATTGTCAAACAGGCGTTCGAATTCGCTGAGTGGGTCGTAGAACATATTGACAAGGAGTATTGTCAGAGAGGAAAGTTTGTTTGAAGATAGGCAGTCACTTGAAGTCGCTGATCAGATGAGTGGAGAACGAGTTTTCTGGGGTATGAGCCTATCTGCAACAGCTCCTCTTATACTGTGCCAATCATGTCCTCATAACTAACCACGCGAATATTCTGGACTCCTAAGAATGATGACGTAGTAGTTTCCTGCTCGGTTGCTCGGAGATTTCTGAATTTTCAGGAAGCTTCTCCAAGTGTTGAGTGCCTTGAGTGTTATTTGTGTGTATTTGGATTTAGCTGAGAAAGGCAAGTCTCCTGTTCACGGGATTATTCTCGAAGTCTGGGGTAGCATCGGAATAGAGATCCTTGCATCGTCAGCGTCACGTGTCAGCCATGTTAGCTCACCCATACTCAAACAGATACCTCGCATATTCCGAACAATATGTCATTGCCACGAAAAGTCTATGCTTCAACATCGGGATTTTGACGCTTCATGAAGGATTCGGTTGGGGAGCATTTAGTCCATGGGATCGCAACAAGATAGAGCAGGAGCAGGCTTTTCGAAGACAAAACTGGCCCTTGGCAATTGTGCTGCCAGTGTAGTCGGGCGATCCAGCAACGACGGAGAGAGGCAATAAGAACCCCGAGAGCAATCAACACAAGGCGCTCCCCACTATGTGTCATGGTTTAACAGAGGTGTTGATCTCCAAAATATGACCTCAAATGATTCCGCGATTATGTCACTGTCAACGTTGAGCTGCACAGGCGAATGGAGGAAATGAAAACAGACGGCTGTGCATCAATATTGACATTACCCGATATTTGGGGGTGGTTTGAACTTTGCTTACACTCGTTCGTCACGGCCCGTGTCAGTATACGAGCAGAGCCATGGTGGGTGCATACTCGGTGCATCCAGAATGTCTTTTCATTTGGCTACCGTGAAGGGGACACACTTAGTCTGTGAGTAAAGTAGTTCCGACCGAAGGGAAGTGAGTGAGTGGCGCGCATGCGAGTGTACAACGCCGTCCACATGGTACAGTTCTGTGAGATTGTATGGAAATACTTGCACGTCTCTGAGGGGAAGAAAGCTTCGAGTTGAGCCAAGACTACGCGTCCGGGCAGCGAACCGGGGGTCTTTTGAGTTATCTTTACTGGTAAATTGAGAATACGGACTTCACTGTCAACATTTTAATCTTCGTCCATTTATTGGGAGTCAATGGATGGACGGGTTTGAGTCCTGGGGTTTCGCGATGTGGTGGTTAAGGTGCAAGGAAGAATCCACACCTCTTTATTACGTACAAACTGGATGCAAGATGATAGTTGGAGCTACTGCGCCAGAATCTCCAACTCAACTGTTGAACGTACTCATAGTAGATTATACGTGAGACAGTAGTTTACCATATACGTGTACACTACTTAGTTCATACTCAGCTCGTCTGAGTTATAATAGCTCTTTTACTGCTACCATATCTGTGAACGCTAAGCCCCAAAGCTAAGTAAGTAAACAGCTTCCTCTGTGTAGCTGAGGTAGCAGGGGCTCCTGCCCTTGCACCTCCTGCTACCTGTTCTCAATTCAACAGGTTATGAGCCCTGCCAGCGGTGTAAAAACACTGGCAGTAAACCAATCATATGCTAAGATGACGATGCGACTGGCTAACGCCTCGCTCTGAATCATAAGCAACAACCTGGATCATGATGCGACTAAGTTGCTCTTAATCCATGGCTATAAGAAATCTTGCGTATGGATTTGCTACTTGCAATCCTAACTGCGATTGAAAAAGGACCCTTATGGGGTTGCTATGTCAGTATGATCTAGGAGGCTCTGACTGCGAAACACTTAGTTTTTATAATCATAATTCTTTTGAATTGCGAAACTAACGCGTCTGCCTGCAGATCCAAACTACCTTCTACCTCATCATCAAAATGTCTACCTCAAAAGATGTTACTTCTGCTTTCGGTTCCGTCCCCACTCTCGACGGGACGAACTACCAACGATGGTCTGCTAAGATCAAGACATATCTTCAGGCAAATCAATGCTTCTATGTGACAAAGAAGTCGGACGACCTAGCGGACGACGACTGGGAAAAGAACACGGAAAAAGCTATCGGCATTATGAAAATGAAGATGACCGACGCTCTCCAACACAGATGGAGAGATATCGATAATGCTAAACTTTTGTGGGACAGCGTTGAGGCGGAGTATGTGAAGGTATCCCTCGCTACCGTCCACGCCATTTACAATGAACTACACGATATTTCCTTCCCTGCCAACAACCACCCTGGCCCCACGTTTTCAGCCATTCACGACAAGTTCGCTCGACTTGCTGACTACCAGTTTCCTATCGCAGAACGAACTCAAGTTCTTCTGCTTCTCTCCAAAATCTACAAAATACCGTATATGACGTCGTTTACACAGTTCATCAACGCCAAGTCAGGCGATTGCACCAAGCTGTTCAAACGTACACGACAAGTCGCCACCACCGCCACCGACGGTACAGTCACTATGACGGCGGTTCCATACGAGGAACCTGGAGAACTAGGAATAAGTATTGCCGAGATTGAAGAAAACGTCACGCTCTCGTGGCAGCATCATGTCACCACACGCAAAGCTGGGACATCGCAAGGAAATGGAACGTCCGTCATCAACAATCGTACGACAGCCGTAAAGAACAAGGGGAAGGATCCAAGTTTTTCCCAACAGCAGCAACAACAACAGCGTCAACAACCCGCCGCGTCGCAAGACGACATCGGCAACAAGGAGAAGAAGAGAGGAGGGAGATCGGCCGAAGGAAAGGCCAAACAGAATAAGAGGAATAGACAACGCAAGGAGGCTCACGCGCATATCGCGCAGGAAGAGTCCTTTGCGTTCACCTCTTGGACACCACCTGTCACCATAGAGCCCGCCTCAACATCCTTCTCTAGTCCTGTCGAAGACCCTCGACGACTTGCACATACACCTGGTGTACAAAACTTCGGACCACCCGCCTTCAAGCATACGCAGAAGGCGATCAACCTCGCTCGCCGGATTGGGTGCACACCCACTCCTCAAACCCTCCGCCACCTTGACAAGGTAGCAAATCGGGTCGAGCAGTTTGACCCAACACCAGAAGTTTATGAACGCCCCGCTAAACGCCCTCACCTTATGGAGCGTATCGACTGTTCAACGCCGGTTGCAAGCATCGAGGAATTACCTGATGAAGAAGACGAAGTTGTTGTATCGCCGCCGCCATCCCCTGTTCCCTCCTCATCAACATCATCCGCTGTCTCTGCTCCCGTGGTCAAGTTACCATGTCACCGCCGCAACAACACCTTCGGTGTTGAAATAGATTACATTCCTTCCACTCCAGATGAAGACACAGTCTCTCTGGGTGATCATGACATAGACGAGTACATCTCTCGTTTCTATGATCCCACCATCAGTGACGATGAAGAGCTGAATAAGCTCGAAAATCGTTACTTCAATTTCAACCAGGACGATGTCGAAATGGACAATGAGTATGTTCTTAGTTCCTCGCATCTGACCACTAACTCACAACTTCCTTATTCACAGGAGTATGTAGAGTATATACTATCATGTGTGTTAGATAGCGACTGGAATAAAAATATTTCTATGTCCCAGATTGAGTCCAAAAACTGTGAAACGTGTTTAAGTTCAAAGACTGAGTATCCAGACGATATCTGGATTCTTGATTCAGGAGCCTTATCGCACTTCACGTTCGATCTGTATGATTTCTCTGAGTACAAGGAATATGACAAGCCTCGCCCTGTGCGAACTGCAGCTGGTCCTACCCATGCTCTAGGAGAAGGTACGGTCGTCATCGAGTACAAAAACATTCGTAAAGAAAGCTCGATAGTACGACTATCTCCAACAATCTACATGCCTAATTCAGGCGTGAAATTAGTATCGTTGGGAACCATTCTAAAGGACAAGAACATGTATGTCAGGTCGCATGGAATATACTTTGACATATGTCATCGTCAGAAGAAACTACCGATCCTTCAATTCCATACTCATCCTGGATCAACGATGTACATGATGCGCGCTGACGTCATTCATCCCAAGCGCAATCAGATCGCCTCGCTATACGCGACGGATTATGGTTTGATACATCGAAGACTCGGGCATGCTTCTAAAGAAGTAATTAAACACGCCCAAAAACACTTGAAAGATTTCCCTGCGGTTAATGTACCTGCGGAAGAAAATGTTTGTCCTGGTTGCCAACTAGGCAAACAACCTAATAGGCCTTTTCCATCAACGGAACGACGCGCCTCTAAGGTGTTTGAACTGATTCATTCAGATCTTAAGTCATACGAGGTGGAATCGTATTATAAAAAGAAGTATATCATTATATTTTACGATAATTATTCTTCGATGTCTTGGATTAAGTCTTTGCGAAATAAAAATGACGCATTGACCGCTACAAGACAATTTATTAAATATGTCCATACCCAATGGAACAGCCAAATCAAAGGCTGGATGTCCGATGCCGGGGGGAATACAAATCCCATGCTTTCGACGAGATGCTTCGAAATGAAGGCATTGAGATTTATCAATCAGCACCCTATGCACATCAGCAAAACGGCAGAGCAGAAAGGCACATTAGGACACTCATGGACAAAGCTCAAGCGATGCATCTGCACGCTTGCTTACCCCCTTCATTTTGGGAATTTGCGGTACAACAAGCTAAATACCTCCATAATCGTCTCCCTAACAGGAGACTAAACTAGAAGACACCGCATGAGGTCATAACTGGCCATAAGCCATCTCTAGAACACGTAAAAGTATTCGGATGTGGTGCCTATGTGCACATTCCCGAAGAAATACATGGTGGAAAACTTCAACCGAAATCGCAATTAATGATATATCTTGGTGTATCTCCCACCAATGAAGCCAACATGTTGTTTTTGCGAAATAACAATTCAATCTTTACATCCACTCACGCAGTGTTCGATGAGAATCTATTCCCGAAATGCCCAAATTCCAAACCACACCCTGTCGTGTCACTGCTCAAACAGAAAACACACAACGGTGATAAGGATGAACATCCTGTAAGCGATGATGAGGAATTTCCAGTTCCACTCGCTTCAAATAAAGAACGTTCTGTATCACCAGAGTCAGACACTTCTAAGACAACGGTGCATACACCAGCTACTTCTCGCGATTCTAGCCCAGAGCCTGAACCAGCGAATGAACCAATACCCAAAACAGTAACACCACCAAGGCGTATACCTGTTCAAAATGCACCACCTGCACTACCACCCAAGAGCGAAAGGACCGGATGCATCGAACGTCCCTAACGCGAACGCCGTGTGCCCAATCGTCCTGGAAATGTGTACGGTGAATGACAGCACCCCACTAAGACTGTCAAGGATATCGAACGCCTTTCCAAATGGAAAGAATTGACTGGCCAACAACCCTCTTCGTCTAGGGATGAGCCAAATATTCCCGGTGGCTTACCTCCATCACCTGCTCCATCACCTGAGGATTCCGAATCAGAAATAGAACGGTTAACCAGGGAAGGGGGAGTAGGTTTGACTCTTTACTTGTGTGCTCGCGCGTTTAACAGCAATGAAGTAGCACCCAATTATCGCGAATGGTCTTATAAAGACCTTCTGCAACTTCCTTCTGACGAACAGAAGCTTTGGCGTGAAGCATGCATGCAAGAATTAAAAATGCTTAAAGAACGCAAAGTTTACCAAGTAGTCGATAGACCCAAAAACCGTAAAGTACTTCGGTGTAGATGGGTGTTCGATGTAAAAACCGATGGTCGTAAACGAGCAAGACTGGTCGCCAGAGGTTTTGAACAAAGAGAAGGAATAGATTATGACGAGATCTTCTCTCCAGTTGTTCGATTTGAGACTGTGCGACAGATGCTTGCACTCGCCGCTCTCGAAGACTGGTATATATCAGGCCTTGATGTGCGATCTGCATATCTATATGGCCACTTAGATGAAGAAATCTATATGGAAATCCCAGAAGGGTTTGCCAGACCTGAAATGGCTGGCAAAGTCCTCCGACTCCAACACGCCCTGTATGGCCTCAAACAGGCCGGTATTACTTGGTGGCGTGAGCTCAAGGCGTCGATGAAGGACTTAGGCTTCGAGAAAATACATTCCGATGCCGGCGTATATGTCTTCAAACATGGCAAAGTTTATGCCATAGTATATGTTGACGACGCATTTTTTTGTGGTCCCAATAAGCTAGAGGTTGATCAACTCAAAGCGAAATTTATGAAAAAATGGGATTGTCGTGATCTTGGTGAAACCAACGAGTTTCTTCGAATGAGGATTCACTGTGATAGATCCAAACGCTTGATCTCTCTAGATCAATGCGATTACCTTGACAAGGTAATTGAGCGATGTGGCATGACAAATGCTAAGCCCGCGCGCACACCACTACCACAGGGGTATTATCCAAACAGGAACACAGAACCTGTAGACACTGAATTACGGACGCGTTTTCAGGTAGTCATTGGATCCCTATTATACATAATGCTAGGCACTCGCCCGGACATCGCGTATGCAGTTACTCAACTTGCAAGACAATCTGCGAATCCATCCAAAGAGCACCTAGACAAAGCCTACTATATCGTGAGATACCTTAAAGGTACTCGTAAATACAATTTAGTATACGATGGTAGCAATGATGGTGGTCTAATCGGCTTTTCCGACTCAGATTGGGGAGCTGATCCAGAAACTTCACACTCGCAGACAGGATATTTCCTGAAGCTAGCGAATGCTGCTTTTATGTGGAACTCGCACCTTCAGAAGGTTACAGCGAAGTCTTCTACTGAAGCAGAATATATTTCACTGTCCAATTGTACAGATCAAATCATTGGCGTAAAGCAAATGATGCTAGAACTTGGATATAAATTGAAACCCGTTCCTCTTTGCGGTGATAATCAGGGTGCAATTTTCACTGCACAAAACCCTGTAAATCAGAAAAAGAATCGTCACATTCGCATTAGATACCACTCTATTCGCGATGCAATTGAAGACAAACAGATCGAGCTCTTCTATATAGAAGGACAAGATAATCCTGCAGATATCTTTACCAAGAACCTAGGATTTATCAAGTTTGAAAAATTCAGAGAGCTTTTAGGTCTACATGTCTACAGCGCCGATTAGACAGCGCGCTATATAAATGTACATTCTTCTTATGCTCGCATATACTAGCGATATTAAGCATGGGGGAGTGTTGAACGTACTCATAGTAGATTATATGTGAGACAGTAGTTTACCATATACATGTACACTACTTAGTTCATACTCAGCTCGTCTGAGTTATAATAGCTCTTTTACTGCTACCACATCTGTGAACGCTAAGCCCCAAAGCTAAGTAAGTAAACAGCTTCCTCTGTGTAGCTGAGGTAGCAGGGGCTCCTGCCCTTGCACCTCCTGCTACCTGTTCTCAATTCAACATCAACTACTGGATATCCCTAATCCTGAGTGATTCATAGGCATCGTACAACATAACTATTATCGTTCCCAAGTCCAATGAAACACTTCAAATTCAGATAAGCTTGATGATACCCATTCGCGAACCAAGCGCGATGCGTCCACTCAACTCCGAGACCGCACATATAGTAACATCATCTTGATACGTCACCCCTAGTCATCGGTGAATCAATTTACGAACAGTGAAAAAACAAACACACCTCGCAGATCATAGGAAGAGATACAGTAGATGACCTTGCCATTGAGATCTGGTATCATATGATCCAACTTGAGGTTGTTCAGTGTTTCCTCGAACGAATCATTGTCCTTCGAACGAAGCCTTTTCAGATTAGTAGAAAACACAACCACTTGACGGTCGATGCTGCCTCTCTGCCTGCCTACCCACATACCGCGCAACCCCGCATGACCCAAGGCCATCGCCGAGATAAACGGGCGTCTAGAGAAAGTATAGTCATCGTCACTGCCCGCGTTCGGGTCTGGAGGTAGTGGTGGTCCTGAGAGTTCTGTGCCCCCTCTCCCCAATAGCTTGATTGATAGTGAAGGCGTTGGCGTTATCCTCAAGTCAAGTCGATAATGTAACGTCCCCCGAAAGACGTCGTTGATGAGCATGAAGATGGTGTAAACATCCCCAGAATTGTCACAGGACCTGTGTATGTGAGAAAGGGAGCTTGCCCTGAATGAAACTGCGTTGGATTCATGGTAGAAAGTGGGCAAGGAAGTAGTGCCCCCAGTTTCATTTGGAATGGGGTGTGCTTCGATGGTTCGAATCCTGAAGCATAGGATGTACGGACCGACGAATCGCAACCTTGCAAACCCGTTCCATTGATATATCGGTTGAGCCTGATCCACGGGTGGCATAGGGACAGTGACGCGGGTCTTGGTTTTCCAGTTCAAGACGTCGACAGAGTCTGCGAACTGGTATATCGCGGCACGACATGAAGGTGGATCAATATAACCGAATTGTTCTGATTCCGTCATACGAAAATCTCCTATCATGTTAAAGCGCATACGCCCGCTCGCATCTGGCTGTAGCGTGAGTGAATATACGTAGATGCTGTACGCCAAAACTGCGATCAGGTAACGTATCATAAACTTCAGAAGTACACACCTGCGTTCTGTGGGGTAATCTCTGTCGGCACAAACATAGAGAATGTCAGGGCCATCATTTGATAGCGAGACCGAGTGAGTGAGGTATCTGCACTGTAAGAGTCGTAATCGGGCAGAAGGGAACAAAGGAACAGGAGAAAATGAGGGAATTTTCCATAGATCCCAGACGTTGATTAAGCTAGTAGTGTCGGCGGACAGCAGAAAGCGGTCCGAGATGAAAGAGAGTTCTTTCAACGAGGTCTCTGGTTGTTCGGCAGGAACGATGGTATGGGTAACACGCTCTCTGGGAAGCAGAAACGACTTTTCAATTTTGGAAGCCGCAAAAAGGACGCGTTCACGTTTCGATGGCGGCATGACTTCATATTCACCAGGAGAACACGGTAGGGGTTGCGTGGCTTGCATCTCGTTGAAAATGGTTGTCCAAAGGCCAGGGTCTCGAGTGAGTACAAGGAAATATCTGCATGTCTGAGAGGGGAGAAGACCCGAGTCAATTGTGGTCTGAAATCGAGCTGGATGTTAACGAAAAACTACCTTCCGGAGTACAATGAGGTCTCTGATTTCAAGGAAACCAAAAAGTTGATGATGCAGCTCTACGGGCAACTTAAGAATGTGTGCACAATCATCGACATCGGCGAGGGACTGTTGATACATGAGATCGAAAGAAGACCAATGGTAGACATTTAAGCAACATAATATCCGATGAGCAATGCCAATGGGATCATGTCAGTTCCGCAACCTCCCTCCCACCTCCGACGAACAGATACCATCTGCTTGTTTTCCACCGAAGACAATGAGAAACTGATCTCAAACATATGACACTTAATTATCAGCTGAATGACACTTATGACATTTTGTATACACTGAATACAGTTTCTGTTTCGGCGCTTCAGCTCCCCTCCACACGGAACACGCCGGGCCTCGGCGGTCCGGCCTGCTTTGAACAAACTACAGATGCTTGGAGAAGAACTCTACCGTCGCTTTGAATGCACCTTCTTTTCCAGCTTTGATCTCAGGTTTTGAGATATCTCCACGAAGAGCGAAACCGTGCTCGCATCCCTCAAAGTACTCTCGTCTGTAGGTGTCGGTGCTGGTAGAGCCTTCCCCAAGAATGGCATCGGCTTGTGCCTGAGCTTCGAGTGGGAACTGCGAATCGACAGTGCAAGAGTTGATCAGAAGGGGAATCCCTGTCTCCTTATATTTATGAAGGTCATCCGGAACACTAAGGAGTGAAGGATGTGCAACAGCAGAAACCTTGGTGGCCTTATCAAATGCGAGATCAAATACGTAGCGAGCACCGAAGCAATAACCAACTGATGCAAACTCTGTTACACCCTTCTGTCTGAGCGCAGCGAGGACTTTGTCGATGTGAGGGCGGGTAGCTTCCTGGTTATGTTTTGGGAGCCAATCCATGAAGTTGAAAGGCTCGCCCTAAAAATGAATGAGCCATTGTATCAAGAAGAAAACATTACCATCCACCGTTAGGTAGCCTACAGGGACCGGGTCATTATCAAAAAGGTCCATGGCCACAGCCTGTGGGACATTGACTTGCGTGAAAGAAGCATTGCCTGCTAACATACCTTGAACCCATTTCTAGCAAAGTCATCGATCAGCAACTATTGGCGACAGGTAAGTCTATGATGTTGGAACGTCGATTGCTCAGGAGAATACCTGGCTGTTAATGTAATCGATTCCAAAAACATCTGTGAGGAAGATAACAGCTTTGTTCTTCGAATATTCGACGGTGGGAGTAGCGACATAGCAGCGAATGCCGCCAATGACTTCGTGTTTACCTGCGACTCGGAGTGAGAAAGGGGGGTCGGGATCATCAACAGGAGCGTACCCTCCGGTGTTCCTTCGTGACGGACACCTACAACGAAAACTTGGGATCACAGACGATGGGACGGAGCGCTCGGTGACGCACCTTTGAAACAGGCACTGCAAAGGGACATGATGACGATGGATAAGTTTGAGCTGCGGAGCTGATACCCTGACACTAGGAGTGTCCATATTTATTTAGTCCAAGCTACTCTTATCGCTGGCCAAAGCCAGCCCTATTCATGTTTATACTTGGTAACTAGTTGGAGAAACAGACGATCAATCTGAGCCATGTCGCCGAGAGGATTCGTAGACATGGGTGGGTGAACAGTATCCAATTGACTCATGTGGCGCTAGTCATGGAGGTCATGATTACAGATTGCCCTGGTGATTGGGTTATAATTAATTAGTAACACACTTCATCATAGATGGGGAGTCTGACCTGGTAGTCTGACATCAGCGGACGGATTGTCCGAAATGCCGATACATTCCATGTAGACCGGTTTAGATCTCCGAATGCATTTATATCTTCGAGTACATACATTCATACCCTTACTCTTCTCATACTTTACATTGAATCACGATTTCGTTGCCAGAACATGGTCTGCCGATACAACACTCCCTGCTCACATCAATTCGGTGAATATCAATGCCCTACTTGTCCAATCGTACTCTTTTGAACGCACAATAGCACAGTCACAACAGCCAAATAGCTCCAGTCCGTGAACCGAGAGCAATGCGCCCAGTCAACTCTGAGATATCACATGCCCTGATATAATCTCAAGCCTCACTCAGTCAATTTACCAGCGTAAAAAAAAACACAAAGACGAACCTCGTGGATGGTGCAATCGAACTGCTGATATAACTTGCCGGTTCATACTTGGCATCTTTTCCTCCATCTCATTTTGACTTTCCTCAGAGGAAGATTCTTCGATGGAGTGCAGTTTGCTTGGATGTGTCGTGAAAGCGACTATACTGGGGTCCCCGTGATACGCATCACCAACCCATACGCCCCGTAATCCCGCAGATCCCAGAGCCCATGCAGAGGCACATGGGCCTTCGAAGGCCCTCCCTGGCATAACGTCATTTTCAGGAGCCAAAGTGGTCTCTGAGACTGCCGTCTTTGACTGGGCCAGTAACTTGACTTTCAGCGAAGGCACAGGCGTCATCGTGACAGTGATTTGATAGTGAAGCATCTCCTTGTATAAATCGTTGACGAGCATGAAGACAGTGAAGACATCGCCAGATGGGCGGGGAGAGTGGCGGACGCACGAAAGGGAAACTGTGTTGAAGGTCGTAGAGCGGAATCTATGCTGAAGAACGGGAAGGGTAACTGAGTCCGCAGTGTCAGGAGTTCCGAGAGGGAGCGGGTATGCCTCAATCGAGTGAAGCCTGAAGCACAGGACATACGGGCCACAAAAATGCAACTCTGTAACATCATTCCATTCCCACGTTGTTCCGTTAGGGTTCTCGGGCAAAAGAGCGATCTTAGATCTTGTGTCGTTTTTCCAGTTAACGACCTCGATTGAAGTTGGAGAACTGTATATTAGAGCACTGCACGAGAGAGGATCTATGGACTCAATAACGTCCTCTGGGTCGACGAGGAAACATGCTGTCAGAACAAAATTCGAGTGGTCACCGTTGACCTGTCCATGCGAGCTTAGAGGAACCGAATAAATGTGAATCCTGCTCATGACATTCTATTCTTAGTCGCTATAACCGGTCAAGAAGGTCTTGAGAACACAAACCTGGTCTGAGGAGTAACCTCATTGACGGCCACATAAAGAGTAGACTTTTCGGCCGAGACCGAGACCGCGTGAGTTAGGAAGACGCACTTTTTGTTGAGAACCAGAGACACATAGGGGCTCTTTGCTAGAGATGAATGGGACGTGGACACATCCCAGACTTGGATGACGGCAGTAGTGGTTGTGCGGATGACGGATAGGAGGAACAGCTCTGAAACAAAGCAGAGCGCGCACAATGTGGTCGCCCACTGCGCTTCTGCAGAAACAGGGGCCTGCAAGAAGCTTTCTCTGCGCAGTAGAAAGGACTGTTCGGTTCTGGATGCTGCCAAAAGGACACGTTCTAGATGTGGGGTCACCATGGATTCTAATTCGCTCCGTGAGTATGGGAGGGGCTGTTTTGCTCGCATCCGATTGAGCAAGGCGGTCCAGAGACCACGCTCATGAGTGAGCACATAGAAATAATGACACGTCTGGTGAGGCAATGCAAGTAAATCCAAGACACTAAGTCAGGCGGAGCACGCGACGTAGGAGCCACATACCTGTCGAAGTGCAAGGATGTGTTCAGCCTCCAGAGAACTGACGACCTGGTAATGGACCTCTGGTGGCAACTTGAACACGGGCGCCAGCGGTTGCGACTGGAGTTTTGAACTACGTTGCATTTTGGAAGTGGAAAAGTTTCAAGAATATGCTGAACGTCGATGAAATGGACGAGACCGACGCTTTGGTGTGTCCTAATTTTGAAGCAAACGAAACTCACGATCATCCGCCCCCGTCTGTCTCAGGTCAGCTACGACTTTCAATTCGTGAACGGTGTCGACCCACGGCTGGGTATGGAAGTTGTGGTTTCTGAATCCCTTTGGTATGTCCAGCTTGGATGACCTTCGGTATCGATTGCAGTCGGCGACGGCTAGGCGGCGGGTGGCGGGTTGCGCAGTGAGTACTTGAGTAGTTGAGTAGAGGAGGTCGAGACTGATGTCTCCAAAGGTGCATGTTCGTTACGGTCCGTGATGTACCACATAGGTCAATGATAGCGATCATGTATGTAACCTGATTTGACGCGTAGACCCCTGAGGCTAGTGAGGGCAGTCCTGGCAGTCCAAGGTTACCGTTGGTCACCCACTCGAACTTGTTCAGAGCTCATCGTGGCGAGGAATGCACACTATACTAATAAGCCTCATACTGGTACTACTATCAGCACCGTCACCGTCACCGCATCCAAATCCGACATCATTAGAACATAGGCGTTATTCAGCGCGAATATATAACCTCACTATACAGCTGGGTAACATAGCATTAAAAACGAAACAGTACTGATCCTGCAGATCAATTAAGCTGTCAGCAGTGTCACCATCACTCAGACGTCGACGTCGACTCGGTGGATTGGCTAAACAGCCATCTATGGGACCCACCCGGTCGCTGCGGGGGTCGTACCAGTCTCTGAGACCTGCTACTTGCATTCGACGCATCGGAGTCATCATCTGGCACAGGCGACCTAAGACTTCGAGACCAGCCATCATTATTTCGATTAGCGGTACTGAAAATGATGATCAGAGGGCGAGTCGAGTGAGTTCAGCGCCTATCTCACCTCGCAGAAGACCTGCTCCTCACGACCTGGAGAGGCAACAGGCGTGTTTCAGAACCATTTCCGGAAGCGTTTTTCGGAGATCCAGAATTGCGCCCAACATTTGACTCGAATACCGTTGTGTGTTGTCTAGATGGTCGAGGAGTGCTCTCGTGGTCGTCATCGTTGGTCAACGCCGCAAATCCACTGAAGCTTTTCTTCCGCTCTTCCGCCATGCTACGTGCGACGGGAACGCTCGGCTCTCTCGTCCTGGTCCTTCTAATAGGTACCTCGCTTCTAGAATCGCCGATAACTTCTACGGCGTCACTATCCGAAGCATTCGACTCAGCTCTCGCTTTGGCACGCGTCTTCTCTTGAACACTGCGAACAACCTTTGAGCGAGTGGATCGCCGACTCGTCGAACTATCCACGGACATCGCATCCGACTCAGAGTTATCCGTCGTCACTTGCTGCCCAGCAGCTCGCCTCGTCCGTCGCGTCGTACTCGCCTCAGGTAGCTCTGATACATCTCCAGATCTCTCCACAGTCCCCTTGGCCTGTCGCGCCTGTTTGGCTCGCTCCAACGCCTTCTCCTTCCGCACCTCCCTTGCCTTGGCTCGAAGAGCAGCTCGTTCCTTCTCAAGCATCTCTTCCTCAACTCTTTCCTCCTCAACAAGTTCCTTCCTCCGCACTCTTGCGCGCTCCATCACGATCTGGTCGGCCACACCCAACTCGTCATCAGCATCAACGCCCTTACGTTTGCTGTCGCCGGTGTCAGGGAACATCGCAACACCGTACTGCGCACTTTCACGTAGGGTCACAATAGCGTCTTCAATATCGACACAAAGATCTTGAGCAATAAGTCGGACGGCCGCTTCAGGAACTAGGATACGCTGAATGAATTCAGCAGGCGCGAAAGGTGTAATGAGAGACGCGTCAAACGATGAAGGGGGGAAAAGATCGAACAGCGTCTGATGTATGATGACGGAGCCCTGTTCGCCATAGCTAAAGAAACCCATGTTGTCACGTCAAATTCTCACACAAGAAGGCAAGTCTTACTATCCAGGTTGTGCCTTCTCGAAGCTCGTGAATTGGCCCTTGACACCCATCGCAGTGCGACTCCCCTGCTTCTTCACCTCTTTCTTCACTTCTCTCCAAAAAACGCTTCGGCTTCTTGGTCCTCTGCTCATGTCATCGATGTCAACGTCTTCGACATCACTAACATCGCTATTGTCCAGGATGATGTCTTCCAATTGTCTCTTCATAGCTTTGACTCGACCTGGAACCTTTGTAAAGTCAATCGTCTTCGGCCACCCTTTCTCGGTCGCAATAGGCAACTGATGTGATTCGAAGCGATGTCTCTGACAGACCGATATATAGATCGTCAGAGGCGCTTTCAAACCAAGAGGATTGCGTGGACGTGGATCGGCACGAGACTTTTTGTGAGCCGTCGCGAGCAGGTTGTGAAGGAAAGGGGTCGGATGAGAAGGGAGCTCCTCATCACAGTAGGGACACATCTTTGAAGGATCTCGCGCGTAACCCAGATCGACTTTCCAGAGCAGTAAGAACACAGTGTCACCCAGAACAATGGGGACTTACTCGAATCATCCTCTAGGACCATGGATGGTTCATCAAGGTAGTCAAGCACCTTCATTCTGATAAAATTTCCAACGTCAATACCAAAGCAAGATCCTTGATGGGATCAGAAAAACACACTCTGAAGAGTCCTTGCGCTTTTTCGATGTGTGGCCTTGCTCTCCACCACTGTCATCGGATGCTCGCTTTGTCGCCTTGAGAATAAGGGTGGTTGGGGACGGCGATCTGTTAGTACCGGCGAGCATTTGAGAACTCATGGGAAAGGATTTAGAACCGCGCTTCCCCCGACTCTCTGTGAAGCCAATTTCGTCCCGATCCGGAGATATTGCTCGTGACTTGCCCTTGTTTTTAGCAGAAGAAAGAGGGGATAATTTGGGGAAGGTATTTCCGCGAAAAACGTTACTTTTTCCGAGCGGGGAGGGAAGAGGGAACGATTTGGGAGGGCCAGTGAATGTCTGAGAACGTGGTATGGTGCCCTTCTTTGCCTTGCTAGATGGGCCTTCGCTGCTTCCAGCACCGTCAGAGAAATTCTCCTTTGCCTGGAGTGACATAGGAAACTCTTGGATTTCACCGCGCGATGACGAGGGTACTAGGGGTTGCTTGCCCTTGGCAATCGGAGAGGTCTTGGGAGACTTTGGGTGCAACGGTAACTCGCGTTTCCGCGTCGCAGGTCGTGGGGTCGACTCTGGGCTGGCATCACGCTCTTGGACGGCGGGTTTCGGTTTCACTATGACACGTGGTCGCGGACGGGGTTTAGCAGCTGGTAGTGGGACATCCTTGATCGGCAGAGAAGAAACCGGTTTTGGCTTGGATATCACGGGCCGTTTCTGTCGCGAAGTAGATGGACCAGTCGGTAGCTCGGTAGGAATATCCAAATCATCTGATATCGGGTTGAGGAGGGTATCATCCTGAGAATCCCGGAGAGAGGACGGCGGGGATTCCTCTTGGAAAGTGTCAACGAAAGAATTGTCCTTCTTGGTTTTCTTGAACCGAAGACTCTTGAGGGCATGGAACGACGACGGTTTGTAATTTGGGTGTGCAGTCAGCACACGACCATTGACATGAACAGTTTCCTCCTCTTCGGAGGCAGAGTCGTGATCCCTTCCGAGTCCCTTTCGGACGCGTTTCACGGGCGACGGCGCGTTGCTCGAAGCCGATAGCAACAACTCATCATCACTTTCATCGTCCCCGATATAATTGGGTTTCTTCACTTTAGGAGGCGACATAGACCCAGGCTTGGCCTTGCTCAAGGAAGCTTTGCCGCGGGTTACCGTTGGTTTGGGAGCGTCAAAGGAAGAGCCCATGACCTGGAAACCAATGCCTTCCCCGGACTTGACTGCAAGTGGACGTTGGGGCATGCGAGTACTAGATTCCGAGAAATAGTCTGTTTTCTTGCCCTTCATTTTATCGATGAGCGTTTCCATCACTGCGGCTGGGGCACGCACCCTCGGCGAGACGCGTTGCGAGTGATCTCTTTACTGGAGAACGCGCTCCGTCAGACGCGACGTTGTTTGACTGTATTTATACCTCTACCATACAGGATCAAACCCCTATCTGAAGAAGTGGATGATGGACAGCCTAGCTACGCTGCTCGTCTGCTGGCACAGGCATCACGCTCACGACTCAGTGTCGCTCCCCACTGACGTACCTCAGGATGTCGTAGGTATGGCAAACTGCTATCAAGGAACCCCTGCAAGTCGCGTGTTGCTTCAGCCTTCTCGTACTCGTGCGCTTTATTGGGGATCAATCTCAATTATTCGAGTGGCTTATAGACATGCCTGAGAAGGGGTGACAAACCTTGTAAAGCCATCTCGAGTCTATCTAAATCTAAAGACGGCGATCACGATCCATGTCGGAGTGCCATTAGAGAGGTCATATAGTCAGCTTTTGCCAGCGCAAGAAAACGAACAGAACCATACTTGCCTTTAACGAACTTCGCCTCGGGGGTGACACCCGCTTCATATTCCTAGCTCACGGACACAAAGCGGGGTACGTCAGGCCAAACCAGTCGACATTCGATACATACACCCACATTCCACAGTGCCTCTATACGCAGCGCAGCTGGACTTGCGTGGAGCATCTCATGCACAAAGTTATGCATCGCTTCCTGTTGACATTCGGTATGTCATGGAAAGAGGAGTCGGAGAGAAATGAGCAGGAACGCACTGCTTCGAGTCGTCGTTTCTCTTCCTTTGTGAAACCTTCCCGGGGTGTGATATCACCGACTGCCAACAGCATAGCACGATGAGGACTGAGGTGGTCTGGTCCTTGACACCGTGTTCTCACCTTGTGCCTCTGCGAGATCATGTATGACAGCCATCATCACACACCTACAACGAAAACACAACTCGTCGATCATGTCCCTATTACGGAACAGAAATGAAAAAAAAAAAAAACATACTTGGAGATGTCAAGTGTGTCATCGGATGTACACATGGCCAATACCGCCATACGATACATGTGGTCCGAGATACTATAAACGAGAGGACGAGTCGAATATGAATTGGCATTGGGGAGCAGCGACTTCGGTGCGAACGGCCCGGATGAGTCGCTGCGTATGAACGTACCTCTCAGGACTAGGGATCTGTGGTCATACGACGGTCAGTCTGAAGAATATTCAGGGAGTCAGGCGTGACGTGCGTCGTGGTCAATCCAGCCGGTCCGTTTCTGGGTCTGAGGTGGATGGTGAGTATAATTGGTGTCAGATTACGCACTAAGCGGGCACCTTTAATCGCTCGAGGACGTGAAAGAACACAAGTCTGTCCGTGTCTGCATCTCCTGCTGACTTGTATAATGGAGGAAACGTCCGCTTTGTGGTCGACATGGTTAGTAAAGTTAAAGATGTGAATCAAATCGAAATAGAATGTTCTCAGAGATGGATCATATGTTGATCTCCGTGTTCCGGTCCGATAGATAAGATAATACAGTAGTGATATCCAATTGACATAAAGGAACAATACAACACTCGACCGACACGACATGTTGACAAGCCGGTGTTAGGATACTTTTGCAGATGAAATAGCGGCTGCTCTGCGCCTCTTCGTGCCCCGTCTAATCTCAATCAAATCGGCCTCGATCTCGGTGTCTTTGATATGGTTGAGGAAGGTGAGACTCTTTCCTAGTCCACCCGCACCGACAGTGCTTTGGTGCGATCCACCACCCTTGTTGCGTCGTCTGCTTCCGTTATTGGGACCATTGCCAGCGCCAGAAGAGGCGTGACCGTTCGGAAGGGTGACGGAAGTGAGCGGGAAGGGAAACGGAGAGGGTATCTCATCAACCGAGAGAGAATGGGGGTTCGTGAGTGGACCAGAGGTGATGGGAGTCATGCTGCCGTTTGCCAGACCCAAAGTGCCGAGGCCAAGTGGGGTCGGAGGTGGCGAAGTGCCAAGTTTGTTCCGAAGTTTACGGGTGATGTGTGAACGTGTTTGTGAGTCTAGTGAGACATCTGCAAGGATGGGGTGAGCAGTTGATGAGACATGAGACACGAGTGGAACGGATCGTTTACGGCACCCTCTCCTTCCTTTTCCTCCCTGGCTCTTCGCCGGCGTTCTTCAATACCTTCGAGAAGGCGTTCTCGCACGCGATCACGACCCCTTCGCCACTCTTCCTCGACTCTGTCTCGTTCCTCATCGTAGGCTGTTTCGATTGCCGCGAGGCAATGCTTTTCCTCATATGCGAGCTGGGCGAGGGTTGCCGAGCGCTCTAGTGAGAGTGGATACATGCGTAGATTGTACAAAGGATGTGTTTCCGGACGAGATGCGAGTTGTATTGCGGCACTGTGGAGTGCGGATATGTTTTCTGCAAAGTGTCTGCCTTCGTCTCTTCGATCTGGCATTTCTTTTCCGGGTTTTGCTGATGGCTCTTTTCGTTTCTTGTCTCGCTTGGACTCGTCTTTTGCTGTGTGAGATGGGGGACGTGCGATACAGAGAAGGGGGCAGCATACCGTGAGTTCGTGTGCTCGGGCCAGCGAGTTGAGTGTGGTGGACGTGTATAACGTCTGCTCTCGCGTTCGGGGTGGAGGCGTAGGGAAGGGCGAACATGCCGGGCTGAGGAGGCATCGCAGTGGACGACCACTTGGACGACAAGACTCTCGCAAGGGAGGGCTCTGATTTTGGAACATCCCATATATGGAAATCATCGTGCAAAGCGATCATTATGCCAGTCACGTGACTCGCGTTGACGCCGAGTGTAGGGTTAGGTGACCGTAGCAATGGTGGACTGGTAGTTGGTGTTAATTAGTAGTTACTACTCACACTCGCAACCTGCGATGACTTTATCAAGTCCAATTAGTTGCGGACAATGTCAGCATGGTGGTCGTGTTACGGTTGTAGCCTATCGTGGAATTTATATAAGAGCGACTTGTTGTCATCTCTTCCCGGAAATTCCTCGCTCTCTCAGCCATTTGATGCGTCAAATCAGATGGCAACTGATCTCGCTGCATTCAACCAGTTCCCGGTTGAGCTGCATCAACGAATCCTCTGCTTCTTAGACCCAGAGGCTGTTCTTGCGATACGGAAGGCAATACGAACAATTTTTAACTTGCGGTGATTCGTTTTGACGATGTTTTATGTCCTCTTACTTTGCTAGACCTGCACATACTTCCAAGCGCTTTCTCAAGATCCCCGCCTATGGAACACTGTCTTCAATCATATGCAAACATCGCTACTCATACCCTGCTCTCTAAACCATTTCAATACTCTTCCGCTCTTGCAGCGCGAACGTATACTTGTAGGAGCATCCAAGTCCGAGAGATTCTTTCAGGCACCCAGAGTTGGTGTGAAAAAGCGCATCTTTGCTGATGGACAACCTCGAGTCGGCAAGGTGGTCGCGTTGGCGTTTGTATCCGAGCGATACATTATCTCGGCGGTCGATACGACGATCGTTCACCTTTGGGACATATCAAAGCTGTCTTCCTCTCCCGGAGTGCCTTCATTTCCATGCGCCCGTTTGACACTCTTTGGCTGGAGCTTCATCTCCTACACCATGTCGACTGACAATTCCATGGTGTATGTGAACCTTTGTAGAGGGCCCAAGGTTCACGTTTTTTCTGTTCCATTGCCTCTGGGTGGGGCAGAAAATTCCAACTTGTCTTTCCAGCGCGTCACATATTTCAATCTTCGTAACACAACTTGTAGCGTATATATAGATCCAAACTCAAGCCTTGCGCTATCATCCTCCTTCGACTCTCTCTCGATCGAAGTATTGAACTGGCGCACTAACACTCTGACGACTGTCCCCCTAAATCCAGTAGATCCTATGGGTCCGGTAGGCGCTGCAGCCTCTTACGAACTCATCCACTTATCCCCTATATCATCCATTACAGCACTCGTTGACCAACAGGATTGAACATCTACGGCTTTGTGGACCATATATCCTGTCTTTCAGGATGTATTCCGTGGAAGCATATTCTCTGCCTGGAGAGTGCATCGCAAATGAAAATAGGTCAACAGACACCTTGCCAGTGCTCCAGCGCACATTCGCAGGAGTTGGCCACATAAGGTCTCTCTCTCGTGTCCATACCCAACGCTCCTCGTCGAGTGAAATTTACACCATCTTCGCCATCGCCCGTGATGTCGAAGAACACGTGACATTTCATATCCAGATCACTTTGACTGTGGCGCCCATCCCCTCGTTGTCTGTCAAAACGTTGGCCTATGATGGTGAGGAGGAAGACACTCTGAGGATCTTGGGACCTTCTGGCTTACGTGGTGTGGGTATTACGAAACCCTTGGGGTCGGACTTCCGTCGCATTGTCTCGTTCACTACCCGTCCCAATCCACTCTCAGCCGAGCAATTAGAGGATAAGGACGATTCAGACTCGACCAATGAACCAATACCGTCCTTTGATGACAAGGTCGTGTGGAGTATCCATTCGTTGGAGCCATTGGGTCAGTCTCCCTTTCATGTGCTTCATGTCAAGTTCGTTGGTGACTGAACGAATTTGTGAGGCATATTTTACGACATGGGCCGTCTCGGAGTGGACGGGGCACATTGCACTCGGTTCGGAGAACGGCTCGATTAGCGTGATCTAACACTATGTATCTCAAACAGTATCTTAGACGGGTTCTCAGTTTATGCCCACTACGATGTATTTTAGGAGCACTAGATCTATGTAGGTAGTACGAAGCAGTCATCAGTACTACTCGTCGTTTCGGACAAGTATTACCTAAGCGACATGACTTCCCTTGGGGGTATCTCAAGGTATACAGTAAACCTCATGTAGTAGGGTATTACGAATTGAGAGCGAAAGAGCACCTACATGTCCTATCCCTGCCATGAGTAGCAAGTCGTTGCCCCCTCCATTCTACGCTGATGGTTTCAGATCAGCAAATCTTCCGTTCAACGGTACCCTAGCTGGTTTGTTCTGCAAGTGGTAGGTGTGTGCGTTGTAGACGAATGTGGTACTCGCCCGCCGAAGCGGAATGTGGGACTCTGGTCAAGGGAAGAGTTAGGAGGTTGTAGTTCCGGCGCTTTTGGTGGCTCTTCCCGATCACGGCCACTAGCTGACAACTGGGTGACCCTTGGCTGGTTCATGGAGCCAGGGTGTACCGCGAATACACATTGAATAGCACGACGGATGCATGTGGACCGGACCCACGGGACACAAATAGCTTTTGATCGATAAACCCGTGCTGCAACCTACAGCGGACTACTCTTTAGTTTACCTGTATTCTACGTCGGTGAGCGCTTTTACTTATCTCATACTAAACGATTCGCCATCCACGGCCAGCCCAATGAGATCGCTGTGAACAATTTACACATGTAGTTGCCGTCCAGGCTGAATCACACCGGCCGATGTGTTTAAAAAGATCTTCCATGAAATTCCACACTCCACCATATTTAAAGACCGGGTCGACAATCTGGGATCATCAGCACATCCTCATCCCACCATGTCTCTCTGCGATAAGTGTGTCTCCGGTAAGAGATCACCCTTCATTAGAATCGCTGTCGATCGATCGATCGCTCATTCCGATTACAGGTGTTCGCCATGAGGGTACCCCCGAAGGTACGCTGAGTCAATCAGACATACGATGGCACCATTATCTCATTGATTTTATCATTTAGGCAAATTCGAGACGATTGGCGGTATCGAAACCTATGTCGCAACACCTACTGGCGACTATTCCAAGAACAAGGTTCTCGTCTACGTGACTGATGTCTTTGGTCCTAGGCTCCCCAATGCCCAGGTGTGTTGTATCTCTCTTGGGATCTGTGTGGACGCACTGGCTGATTCGCGATCGTAGCTCCTCGCTGATGACTTTGCCAGGAACGGTTACCTGATATGAAGAACCTGATACCCCGTGTTAGATGCATTTCTCAATTTTTACCTGACCGTCGTTCCCGATCTCTTCGATGGAGATTCCATCCCCGCCGATGCTTTGGAAGTGAGTAGAATTGGCATGTTATCTCAGGCTGATCTAGAGCGTCTAACCTTATTTCACACAGACACCTGGCAAATTCGATCTTCCATCTTGGCTCGGCAAGCACGGTCCCTCTGCCACCCGTCCCGTCCTCGACAAAGTCATAGCCGCCCTGAAGGCCGAAGGTGTGACTGAGTTCTCCGCTACTGGTTACTGCTACGGCGGTCGCTACGTTGCTCACCTGGCTGCCGACAAGGTTATCAAAGTTGGCATTGTCGCACATCCTTCGCTCCTCGAGATTCCAGGTGACCTCGAAGTAAGCTCTCTATTTCCTAGAACATGCGTAAGGAAAACTCATGAGCGGCGTGTGTTTGCTCTTTAGAAATACAAGCAATCTGGAATTCCTCTCCTGATCAACTCTTGCGAGTTCGACCAAATGTTCCCCCATGAATCTCAGCTAAAGGCCGATGAGATCCTCGGTGGTGGCTCTACCAGCACTGCTACCTACCAACGGAACTACTTCGCGGGATGCACGCACGGTTTCTCCGTCCGTGGTGACCTGTCGAAACCTGAGGTGAAGGCTGGAAAGGAAGGCGCGTTCAAGGCAACCGTCGAGTTCCTTAAGAAGCATTTTTAATCGTACGTGAGGGATAACCGTATTGCATGATTAACATATGTATTAAAACTATGCATTGGACGGAAAAGTACAAGGCATTTTGGTATGTTTTGATGAGTCTATTCAGTCGCAGCAGTTTGGGAGAAGGTGAGTTACATGATCTAAATCATTCGAGGCAGGCGCTACGATGAATTGGGAGTCGTTTTCGACGCTTTGCGAACGATCGCTACTAGCATGGGTCTCGGCGAGCGAAGCTGAATAGATACAGCATAAAATCGCGAAGGGCCTGGACGGCACTTTTAACCGGGGGTAGGAGTGGAGTATCCCCGTCCATGAAGTCAGGACGCTCCCGAGTAAAGTTTCCAGTATTCTGTCATGACCCTATGGTCCCTCAGCTTCTTCGTTAATTTCCTCCAGCAGCGCCTCGGCGCCTGGAGCTCTCATGGTTCCTTGTACGTCACAATACAGTGTGGACGAAATTTTTCGATTGCCTCCGTTATACCTTTGAGCTGGATACCTGATTCAACGTCCCATAGGCGGAGCAACTTGTGAATAGATCAAAGTTTCGCTTACCTCGATACGTGCGAAGTGACGGGATCTTTTCCGGGATCGAGCATGCAGTAAGAGATGTGACTCTAATTCATGCAGGCGTCGGATGCAACAAGTCTGCGATAGGTTTCTCCTTTAAACACATCACTATGGTTGTTGGAGATGCGTGAGTGCAAGATGTTGAAAAGGGGGAGAAAGTGTTGCATGTGAGACATGGAAGACCTTCTGTTCTCGAGCAACGATGCAAAAATCACGTCTGGCATGACAGTGGCGCAGCCGAGTGACCGTCGAATGAGAGATCGAAGATCGTCAGTGCATGTTTATCGCATTTGTGACATTCAGCAACTCACCAGTGGCAGCGGAGGGACTCGTCAAGGGAAAATGATTTGTTCAGAACAGCGGAGGGACAAGTCGCATCAAGTCAAAAAGATCGCTATTCATTCCCAGTCGGATGTCTTTTACCTGTGCCGCATGTTGAAACCTCGCTCTGGCTTGAGTTACCAGTAGAGTTATTCGAACGTGCAGTATCTTCATAACCTGACTTTGGAGTACGCTGCAGTTCTGATCGGGGTTGAAGGTGAAGTAACAATTTCCGAGTCGACAGTGAAGGTCATTGGTAACATTGAAGTTGTATTTGGAGTTCCGACACCGCTGCTTGAATGAACCCTCCATCATGATTAACTTTGACCAACGACAGCTGCCAGTACACTCAACCGTCGGCTCACCCTGAAAGTGCCCGCGGTTTTGATATATGTTACAATAGGGTCTGCAGCTAACTGCATGTGGATCCAACTTCGTATACTTCTCCCCAGTCAAAACTCTCCTATTACTCGATCCGAAATCCATTCCTCCACCGCTGGATCAACCGCAACGACTGGTACTTTGATTTGCGATGAACCAGCACTATTCATCCTCTCTGACCTCCAGCGACGATATTCCGCAAACGTGCCCACTTTCAACACTCGAATCGTTGGGTACCGGACCTTCTTTATTTCCAGCGCACGCTGGTGCTCGACATTCATCGCGGCGAGCGCATTGAATAGTTTTTGTGGCGCTAGGTGAGCATTCGGTCCTGTTATGCGTGTCGATTCATAAGTGGATGTCATGAGTAGATATGTTGGCTCACCGATAGGTCCACTGAGCTCAACGAAGAATCCGACTGTCAGTGGCGCCTGACGAGTATCCAGAACTGTGGTAAACTCCTGAACTTGAAGGATATCCTCGGAGTTGACGGCCTGGATGGCCCCCAATAACTCAGCATCCGTGATCTGCGCATACGGAAGGCGAAGGAACAATCTGTCGAGATTGATCAGGATATTTGCGAGCAGTACGAGCATATGCAGACTGACGATTTCCTTCCAGAGTAACGAAGGAGTGGCAAACCAGTGTCGACGTCAAAGCCGACGATCTCCACGACGTCGCCAAGCCTGTAGCGCCACAATCCGTCTTTCGTGGTCATAATCACCTCGTACTTGGTTCCTGGTTTCACTTCCCACTAACGTAGAGTAAGTGGACGGACGGAAGTTGAAGTTGAGGTGGAATACACACGAATTGACTTATGTTCTCATGACTTTCCTCGAGCGTGACATCCAGCAGCTCGAGAACCTTACCGTCAACATTGTCCAAAATGAAGGTATTGTTATCCCCTTGGTATGGAGTACCGACGTTGCCTTCTGACGAAGCGAATCTCTGACATACTATCTTCACGTCTGGTCCCAAAATAGACTTCACCTATACACTGCTTTGAGCCCTTTCTGATCAAGACTTGAATGGGTCTCCGCATACCTTGGGGACGACAGTGGCAAAAGGACCAGTGGATATCCCCACGACTACCGTAAGACTCCGCCAGACTCGGGCTGCCCATCCTTCACACGAGAACGGAGGGCCGATTTCACGCAGTTCTGTTGCACGATCAGGGTTGGGATGGAAGTGGGACTGGGGGGATCAGTGACATATCACAAATACATCGTTCTGTAACCTACCTGCAGGTAGGTTAGAACGTGTCCGGTGCCCTCTAGATCGGGAACAATCCCCTCTCTGATGCAGTCTAGAAGCGTGTCCCATTGATCATCGATGTTATGGATGAGATCGACGAATACGGGCAAGAGCATAAAATAAAAGGTCCCCACGTCCCGACACGCGAGGAAAAACAGTGCGTATATTTTGAGGAGAGACTGATGATGCGCGATCATCATGGCAGCATACGGCGCGACATAACCAGGCACTGATCGGTGAATATATCAGTGTATCTCGAAGGCATGTACAAACCGATCACACCTTGGGCAGACATCAGACTCTCATCGTCTTCAACAGGCCATCCATGCCATACACGCATGACGGATCCAGAAGCGACGCAAATAGGAATCCTCTGCACGACTTGACCGGGCTCACGTTCCACCTCCACTATCTCTTGATAGCCACAATACAGCACTGCACCTATCGGATGTGGATTTTCTGGGTTGAGGTAGCGGAGGACGGCACGTAACTTTGTTGCTCGTATCGCTGGTGTGTATTTCGCCAACAGTTTTGGCTTCCGCCCAGACGTTGCGCTGGACATGATCAAGAAGTACGGAAGATCTGGCGCGAACAGATTCTCCACATCGGATTCCTTGCATGGTCGCGAATGGAATCTGTCTATGAATGGTCGGTACGTCTCGTAATTCGAAAGTGGGACATGTTTGTGAAAATCTTGTATCAAGGTCCCATTGTCGATCTCCAGGCCCCCCTGACCCGACACTGCGTCGCGGAACCCGGCGAAAGTGCTGGACTGGGACACGAATTGGGAAGAGTAGTTGGTACGTATGAGTTTCAGCAGTACGGCGTTCGTTTGTGCCGCGAGTTCGGCTTGTTTCTCTGGTGTCAGAGACAAACACACACTTTCCGCGAGAGAGCTTGCTGCCATCCTGATGATGAAAAGTATGAACTAAAGTCACAGTCGTGTAAGCTCTGTCGTGTTTGATCAGTCGATAGATATTTTAAATGATTGTCCAGCCTCGAAACATGCGTTTCAGCTAAGAGGAGCAGTCAGAGCACTGTTGGGCTGTACTTAACCCGAACGATCCACTTCCTGAAACGATTTCAATGCAACCCAAGTCGATATAGGCAGGAACGGGTGGCTTGAGACTAGTCCAAAGAGAAAGTAAATGGTGATGGTTGGACATATAAACATATCTGACATGACCTGACTACTAGCGTCAGAGCCCCAAGTGGAGATATCATACATACATAGACTATACGAAAGGTCGTCTGATGGGATCAGAAAAGTGAAAATATTTCTGCTGTCAGATATGTAGAAAGCTACTACCGTCTGAGCAACCTTAAGTTGCGCGTTTCAAGTACCACACCACGATCATGGACTTGGTCAGATAATATCTATAAATCTTGTGGATGTGTTTCCGCTTCCATATCCATGAGCAACGCGGAACTAAGCCAGTGACTGAGAAACTTATAAGAGGTAGAGTATCAACTCAAGCCTCGCATGAAGACGGTCCACGGTTAACTATAAAACTTGAATCTGATCTCATGTGGTGTTAATTTGCCTTATTTTCTTCTTTGGTCCAAGGAACCAACCTCAAGGTGAACTTCATCACCTTACACGTCCATCTTTGAACTATAACTGTTGTTGACTCATTCTCAATGCTCGCGGTATCAGTGCCTTGCAGAAGTTATGGTATTATACACAACAGGATATCCATCTGTCTTTAAATATTGTGTGTTTAAACCTCACGATACGCCTCCCCCGCTCAAAACTCTTCTATTACTCGATCCGACATCCATTCCTCCACCGTTGGATCGATAGCAACGACCGGTACTTTAACTTGCGACGAACCAGCACTATTCATCCTCTCTGACCTCCAGCGACGGTATTCCGCAAACGTGCCCGCTTTCAACACTCGGATCGTTGGGTATCGAACCTTCTTTATTTCTAGTGCATACTCATGCTTGACACTCGTGGCAGCGAGCGCCTCAAATAGCATTTTTGGCGCAAGATGAGCATTCGGCCCGATAGGTCCACTGAGCTCGACAAAGAATCCAACCGTTTGTGGCGCCCGACGTGTATCTAGCACTGTGGTAAACTCCTGAACTTGAAGGACATCCTCGGAGTTGATGACCTCAATTACTTTCAGCAGCTGATCATCTGTAATCTGTATATATGGAAGACGGAGGACCAATGATTTCCTTCCGGAATAATGAAGGAGTGGTAAGCCAGTGCTGATATCAAAGCCAACTATCTCCACGACGTCGCCAAGCTCGTAGCGCCACAATCCGTCTCTGGTGGTCAGAACAAGCTCATATTTCTTTCCAGGTTCCACTTCCCACTAACATATAATGAGTGGACGGAATTGCATTAAAATTGAAGGGGAATACGCACAGATTGGATTACGTTCTCATGACTTTCCTCGAGCGTGACATCCAAGAATTCGAAAACTTTTCCGTCAGTGTCTATAATGAAAGTATTATTATCTCCATATTGATTAGCGAGGTGGCATTCCGATGAGCCATATCCCGATGAAACTATCTTGATGTTTGGCCCCAAAATAAACCTTGCCTTGGGGAGGACAGTGGCGAACGGACCGCTACATGTCCCTACAACTACGGTAAGATTTGGCCAGACTCGGGTTGCCCATCCTTCACACGAGAACGGGGGGCCGATTTCACGCAGTTCTGCCGCACGATCAGGGTTGGCGTGGAAATGGGACTGCAAGTAGGTTCGAACGTGTTCGGTGCCTTCGAGATTAGGAATGGTTCCATCCCTGATGCAGTCCAGAAACGTATCCCATTGATCTTCGATATTCCGGATGAGATCGACGAATAAGGGTAAAAACACCAAGAAAATGGTGCCCAGGTCGCGACAAGCAAGTGAAAAGAGTCCATGTATCCTGAGGAAGGACTGGTGATGCTTAATCGTCATTGCAGCACACGGCGCGACATAGCCAGGCACATGGACAGACATTCGACTTTCGTCGTCGTCGGGAGTCCATCCTTGCATTACACGCATGGTGGATCCAGAAGCGGCGCAAACAGCAATATTCTGTATCACTTGACCAGGTTCACGTTCCACCTCCACAAGCTTTTCATAGCCACAGTGCACCACCGCAGCAATTGGATTTGGATTTCCTGGATTAAATATGCGGAGGGCGACGTGCGACTCCGCTGATCGTCTTGCAGGCTTATACCTCGGGAAAAGTTTTGGTTTCGTCCCAGACGTTGCACTTGACGATATCAGAAAGTATGGAAGTCCTGGTGCGAGTAGATGCTCCACGTCGGATTCCTTGCATGGCTGCGAATTGAATTTTTCTATGAATGACCGATACGCCTCGTAATCCGAAAGTGGGACATGCTTGTGAAAATCTTGTATCAAAGTCCCGTCATCGATCTCGAGACCGCCGCGGGCTACAACCGCATCACGAAATTTGGCGAGAATGCTGGTCTGGGACGCGAATTGAGAAGGGTAATTGGCACGTATGATCTTCAGTAATCCATCGTTCGTGTGTTCTGCGAGCTCGGCTTGTTTCTCTGGTGTCAGAGACAAGCAAACACTTTCCGGGAGAGAGCTTGCTGCCATTCCGTTGATGCAAAATATGATCTAGAGATTACTTCTCTGAGAATGACAGAAGAATAATCTTTATTAAATATGTTTCCCGCTCAAGTCACTCACTGCATTGTGGTAACAAAACGTCTGGTCTCGAAACATGCGTTTCAGGTAAAACGGTCACTCATGCAAAGACCTGACCCACTGTACGACGTCAAACGAGCAAATAGTGGTTCAAGGGTGTTGAACTCGACGAGGTCCGAGATCCTGATTCGGGCCTGGTGACAGTATGGCCTGGCAGGTTGATGCATGGCAGGGAAGCGAAACCATCGCGACTGATTAGCTCCTTTACGCTGTGCCTCGTCTCTGCCACGGCTGCTGATCAACGCGATGAGGGTGGCAAGTTCTAACTTCTGAGTCACGGATGGCCCGGAAGTAAAACACTTGCACAATTGTGATACGGCTTTCTGATCTTGCCCGCACAGGTACGAATCATGTTCATTTGGCAAGTTACACGTTTCAAGCTACCGCCCACTCTGACATGCGTTTGAGTGTTAAAACGACTGTCAGATCAATGATGGAAAAGTCTGAGAGATGTGTGACAGAAAACAATCTTGTGTTCATCCGCAGCCTTGATACACTCTGTATCCATCACACTGCCACTTGGCGCAGCAAGGTACCTCACACCACTCTTTCTGGCTCGGTGTACGTTGTCCGCGAAGGGGAAGAACGCATCGCTCGAGCATGCCACACCATCCAATTGGGCCGCCCATTCTTTCCGCTCTGCTTCACCCAGCGGTGCAGGGACGGTCTCGAATTGTCCATCCCACTGCTCCTTCTCACCACCCTCCAAGATCTCACCGCTCACGAAAAGGTCGATCGCGTTCGCTTTCTCTGCACGCTTGACTCCCTTTTTGAATGGAAGGGCGAGCACGCGTGGGTGGTGACGAAGCCACCAGAGGTCCGCCTTACCACCTGCCAGCCGAGTGCAGTGGATCCGAGATTGCTGGCCCGCACCAAGACCAACGATGGCACCATTCTTGGCATATGCAACACTGTTGGATTGCGTATATTTGAGCGCCAGCGTGGCCACAAGGAGGTCAGTTAGCGCTTGAGGTGGCAACTGTAATGAAATGTGAAGTCAAGTCTGTCTCAGCCTGGCATGTAATTTTTGGCATAACTCCTTGTTTTGAGTGACGATGTTCTGGAACAGCGTCGCATCAATCTTGGCGTCATTTCTGCGTTGCTGTAAGCTGATACCGAACACTTGGCGTGTTTCCAGCTCAGGAGGTGAGTAAGTGGGGTCTATCTCTCTATAGGATCAGCGAGGTCCCAGTTGACATTGATTATCAAAAGAAGATCACCTGCAGGACACAGTACTTCCCAGCTTTCTTCTTTTTCAACACGTCCAGGGCTTCCGGCGCGTAGCCTGGGGCAATCACACCGTCGGAAACCTCTCTGGAGATGATCTTTGCAGTAGCGAGATCGCATGGCGCAGATAGCGCAATGAAATCACCGAATGAAGACATACGATCCGCGCCTCGCGCGCGGGCATATGCACAGGCAAGGGGTGTAAGAGGTTCTTTAAGATCATCGACCCCATAGACCTGTTTTTCAACTTCAATCAGCTCGACGCCCACCGCGGCTCCAGCGGGGGAGACGTGCTTGAAGGAAGCAGCAGCTGGAAGATTCAGGGCCTCTTGAAGCTCCTTTACCAACGCATAAGAGTTTAGTGCGTCCAGCAGGTTGATGTAACCGGGTGACCCGCACAAAACCTTGAAAGGTAATTCACCCTCGGTCACGAACGCTTGAGCGGGCTTTTGGTGAGGATTGGCACCATATCTCAGCACCATCCTCTGTGTCGGGTGGATATCAGGCGATGAAGCATATTGTTCTCTAAAGTATCCACTGATCGCCTCGTCGTACTTGGCAGTCATCTCGAATGCTTTGAGAGCAAGACGGCTGCGGAGGCTTTGACTAATGTCTCCCTTTTTCCAAGCTTCCAGGAATTCGTCGTAATCCGCCGGATCGGACAGAACAGACACGCGTTCGTGGTTCTTGGCAGCCGCTCTGAGCAAAGTGACACCGCCGATGTCGATCTCCTCGACAGCCTCGGCGAGTGTGCATCCCGGTTTCGAGATAGTAGACGTAAACGGGTAGAGGTTGCAAACGACGATAGAGATCTTAGAAATCGACTGTTCTGCCAAATCCTTTTCGTCGGATGGAATGGATCGCGCGAGGATGCCTTGAAGTATCTCAGAAATGCACAATAGGGTGATTTGGGAAGGACAGTACCTCCATGAACGGCAGGGTGAAGCGTCTTGACACGACCACCCAGCATCTCTGGTGCCTTGGTGATATTAGAAACATCCCTGAAGCCACGAGTTTAAAGGAGAGTTGATCTGAAATGAACGAAGGATTTCCTCGATCTTAATGTTCGCTTCTCTGATCTTCTTTGCGGTACCTCCTGATCCAAGAAGTTCGACGCCGGCTGCGGCAAGACCTTCGGCGAGCTTGATCAACCCGGTTTTATCATAGACGGACAAGAGAGCAATTGGCTCAGACATGTTGGCAGCTGATAACGTTGCGGGCGATAAAATTTGCGACTAAGGTGGATCTCACTCACGGTGACCCAGAAATCTTGATCTTTTCTTTGCCGATCAGAACCAACCAACTAGTAAGCATCGACCAACCAGTGGAGCAACGAGTTTACAATACAGTATCCCCACAGTACACCCGAATATGATAGATATACAGGTTGAAAAGAACTACATAGCTCTCTCCTGGCACTACAACCGTCTCAAATGTCTCACCGACCTTGTATTTGCACACTATTCTGTGTCGGCTTACCCTGAACCGGTAATTGCGGTTGCAGTCCAGGTTGCATTGCTGGTGCTTGGCCATTGATCTGATTGGGAACACGTCCCATTCCGCTGGCAGCCCACGCAGCATACTGAGCCTGCAATCTTGCATTGGGCATCCCATATCCAACAGGATACCCATATATGTACTGCGCCATCATCTGTTGCTGCTGGCCATCCGCAACTTGGGATTGGGTACCCATATTTTGCTGCTGATGCTGATTCTGCGCTGCATGGCCTGCAACCTGCTGGTGTAGACTGCCTTGGGCATTGATTGGCCGGAACTGGGTAAAGTTGTATTGGGTTTGTGGGACGGTCGACATGGTAGGATGTTGTGTGGGTTGAGCCATCGACGTTGCTATTTGGTTTTGGACCTGTGCTTGAGCTTGAGCATGAGCTTGGGCCGCTGCTTGAGCTTGGGCTTGTGCAGCTGCCTGACTGAGACGTTGTAGCTGCTGCATTTGGGCAGCGGTCCAGTACTGCATGTTCATATTAGGATGAGCGGCTTGGGTCTGAGGTGACGGAACAGGTGCTTGTGGGGGTTGTTGTGGATGGGGCTGGGTAGGGGCTGGTTGCGGGGGCGGAGGGGCTTGATTGGAATAACCAAGTTGCGGTGTGGATGGCTTGGACTGAGCACCACCGGGAGCCACCTGTATGAAGTGAACTCCAGAAGATGCACGAGGATCTGGTGTCGGTAGTTGGGAGCCAGCAGCGAGGGGAGATGAATGAGGGGCTTGTGACGACGGTGGGCGAGGTGATTGTGTATAGCCGCGCTGGGCAGGCGAGGGGACAGCCATTGGGGTCCCAACAGGCAACTGCTGGTATGTGTTCGGGGCGGGAGAGCGAGCGTGGGTAGATGGTGATCTGATCGGCTGTTGTGTTTGAAGTTGATTGACGGCAGGATGAGGGACAGGAGTCGCAGAAGCTCTCGGATTCTCGGGTGGAGTTGGGAATGAGCTCGGCTGGGCCCCAGATTCCTTCTTGGCGTGCCTGGGCTTTGTAGCATTGGTGGAAGTTTGAGTAGCAGGAGCAGGCGGCTGGGTCGTTGATGTTACTAAAGGTGGGGGGTGGTTGGTATGGGCAGGGGTCGAGCGATTGGGTGGATTTGCTATCGAATGAGCCAATGCCGCCTGGGCCTCCGCCTGACGAATCTCCCTCACTCGCTTCAATGTATCCAATATCCGATAGCCTGGGACATGTGAGCGATTCAATCTTGGGTTCATGAATTGCATGATCTTGGCACGTCGCACTTTCTCTGACTCGTCCTCTTCCTGTGTGATGGCGACGACTTTTCGCTTCAACGATACGGGAATAGTTGGTGTTGATACTCTTAATGTGTGGTTTGCGATGCGAGTAAGATGTGGGTTTGGATCCAGACAAAGGGGTGGTGAAGCTTGCAGCAAAATTTGTGCCTCCAATTCTAATGCTTGCTGATCCGTAAATTTACAACCGGTCCTTTGGTTCATTAAACATATGTCTGTCCATAGCGTCTCGTCATTCGGATGCAATGTTACACGACTCTTTTCGGGTTTCTCAAGAGGTGGGTCTTTTGCTCGCTTCGGGCGGTAATCGAGAAGCTCGACTAACATACAGCCATCATAAAAGGGTACACGGGCTGAATCAAACAGTTCTATATAGTCAACCGGAATGCGGTGCGCCCGTACATCATCAAGCAAAGACGCAACAGGGTTATTGTAGAGAAACTTTGGGCCGGTATTAAGTGTCCAGTACTCCGGATAGAGGTGAATGGTGAAGGATGGTGGATCGGAAGCGTACTTGTCTAAGAGCTGCTCCGCAGAGCGCGTGACATTGTAGCTCGTCATGTGGGCGTTGTTCCAGTGAAGCCCGCGCTTCACTTAGACAGTATGGCGACTCTGAATCAAGGACCGAGAGAGACCCAATTATCAACGTTCGGTTAGTCCAAATCACCTATAAGTCAACAACCGCAGTGTACACGGTCACGGTGGACAAGACCAAATGAACGCGTTCGAGTTAATGACCAAGTGACCATTGGTACAGTGTGTTATGTAAGCAACAATGGAGGTGTAGCAGCCGTGAGAAAGATGGACTCCCGTAAGATCATGGAGAGCCAGCTCAAGGAGGTCAGTTCATCAGACTCCCATGTAAAAATCAAACTAGCGAAACTTTGCACTAACCTTCATGGCAGTTGTTTCAATTTCTGAGGGATAAAAACCCTTCAGTGCGCCAAATAGCGCTTTCTAACCTTCTTGGTCAGACCCCGAGTGGATCTCCCTATCGAAATATCTTCACTCAGGGACTCCAAGGAGGGGGCCTGCAGAAACCACAAGAAACGGACGTTATCCGTGACCTGAAGCTGCTTTGTCGTGATCAACTTGCTATCGCGCACGATGCGTTTCGTGCGATCGTGAATCTCTCGGATTCACCTGTTCTCGTCCCATTCTTAATCGAGTCTCAATTCCTTGAGTTCCTGGTTTCCTATGTCCTGAATCCAGATGCAATTCTTGCCGATCTGGCGTCAATGATTTTATCAAATCTCACAATCTCATCATCAGCATGCGCTGCTCTACTTTCTTTGCGGATTCCAGTCATTCCGATGAACTCTACTACTTATCCTATCTCATACTACCCGACACAATCTCGGTCGGGGACGTGCACCACGCCAGTACCGTATCCGTCAATCGAAGCGCAACGTGTTGAAGCTCTACCATTCCTTATTGAAGCATTCGTCCAAGCAGCGTCCGTCGACTCCTCGGATAGTGACACGAAGCGAGTACGAAAAGGAGATCTTCACTTCCTAGCTAATGTTTTTGCTAATATCAGTACGTCACCTGCTGGCCGGCGTTTCTTTGTTACGGCAAGGCCTGGTGATCCTATGAAGCCCAACAGCCCACTCGAGTACCCGCTTGCCAAGCTCATCGTCTTCACTGAACACACGGACGTGATTCGGAGAGGGGGTGTAGCGTCTACCATAAAAAATTGTGCCTTCCAATCGTCTGCACACAAGGCAATGCTACTCCCTGACACAGATGAGGCTAACGTACCACCCTCCGACACGGTTGCACCCGGAATTGATGCCTTACCGTATATCCTCCTTCCGTTGGCTGGCCCTGAGGAACTGGAACTTGAGGATCAAGAAAAACTCCCCCTGGCACTGCAGTTTCTCCCTCCCACTAAAAAGAGGGAGCCCGATCCGGTTTTGCGTCTTACCCACGTAGAGACACTGTTGTTATTATCCACCACGCGGTGGGGTCGTGACTTCCTGCGGGAAAATGGCGTGTATGAAATTATTCGTGCGACACACTTCGAGGAGACCGTCGATAAGGTGCGTGTTTGTGCTTCTCAAAAGCGATGGGCTGACTTTATTGTACGATTCAGGTATCAGAACATATTGAGCGTCTCGTACAGCTCATACAGGGCGTGGAGGGTCCCGAAACTGCACAGGACCAGGTGACCTCCGTTGTGGAGGAGCAAGCTTCCGACGACGAAGACAACAGAATTGAAGAAGTTTAGAAGTGTAATTTCGAATACTACACGGAGTCACACTCCCACTGGTTTATACATCGGAAGCCTGTCAAGAAGGAACGTTTAGCTTCATGAACCAGCGATTACTTTTAATCTCCGCGATTCCTGATGGACCTCAATCGAGCAGAAACTGGAGGCAAATTGCATGAGTGGACATCTGTTGGAGCGCGTAAACTGCCGCACCAGTAACTGAGGTCATACAATATCCTGCAATCGTTGAAATTCAGATGAGTCCTTTCTTCGTCGTGATCGACCTAACCTCCAACTCCTCAGTTGGGGTCACATCCGCTAGTGTACGTCTCACTCAAGCAAGCTCTGATCTCTGAGGGGAAAAATATGTATTAAAATCCAATACTTGATGTGGGACAGACAATTAACTGATATATATTACCTGATCTGGTACTAGATCATTCAATTTCACTCACTCTCGGCTCGAACTACAAACCTGAAATTCCATCATTAACCGACAAGAGGGGGTTCTCTTTTGCGAGGTTGTTCGTCAAATTTTTTATCTCCCGCGGGTCATTCGAGAAAAATGGAATTGTACATTGCGGCAAAAGCGTTGCTGACATGCTCAGACTGCACAGCAAGTTTTCTGATGAGTCAGATATATCTTTCAAGTCTTAGCTCACTATTGTCAGCATCGCTAAACTGATAGGTAGACCTCACTCCCACCGGATGAGCACTTTGAGCAATCCATTACCAGCAGTCCGGTATTGGATAACGATTGACTACGCGTCCCTGCATCCTCTCTCGCCTGGTGAGATAATCGTCATGACCTTCAACGTCGGATTTCTCTAAAGAAGTGCAACATATAATATAATAGATGTACCACAACTTAATGTTCGGATGCTCGCGTGCAGACTCTCCGGGTCATCGAGTCAGGACCCTGTGGGTCCCCGAGCCTAGATTGCTGACATCCCGCCCCCTTCCACGCGGCTACCCGGAGGGTTGGGTCCACCTGTCCTCCTAAGTCATAGGTGTCTCAACGTATTTGGATATGGTTCACAGGTGGGGGAAAGTATGTTAATAACGTAATGTGGATACCATCTCATTGCAACAGCGAACAACATGGAAAACCCGACATACCTCA
Source organism: Chalciporus sphaerocephalus (assembly GCA_038094055.1). NCBI lineage: Eukaryota > Fungi > Basidiomycota > Agaricomycetes > Boletales > Boletaceae > Chalciporus > Chalciporus sphaerocephalus. The sequence continues at coordinate 43,661 of JBBPTH010000069.1, read as the reverse complement.
ACGGTCCGTATCGTTTCTTCAGTAGACTCGGTCGTTGACTTTGGCGAAGAATTAGATATTTAACTCCCTTTCTTTTTAAGTGAGGATGGCCCAGCCCTTTCGAAGCCGCTGATGCCTAGAACATGGAAAACCGCTGACATACTCTGCGAAGTCCACGCATTCCTGTGGCTGAGGTGACTTGCCTGCTTTGTCTTTCTCGCATCACACCTGTCATTATCCTCCTTTGAGGCGTGTCCCTCATTGATCTCCAATTTTACCTCAGCTCCAACCGGCTGACTACACTCAATAGGATGGGCATTTGCAATGGCGACTACTCGTAGAGGATGCGTCACAAGAACTCCCGATCTCCGGTGGAGCCTATGGAGTCTCGACCAACGGACATTGATTTGCCGGCGTGTGGTCTTCCAGAAGGCCTCTGAAACATCCATCCATATACGATGGCCAAGCACAGCTCCTCACGATCGTTAGACATGAGCGGCCATTCCTTCCCTGTCTGACATTCATACATGGTCACACATCAAGGGCATACGCAGTCAGACTCGCTTGCGCAATACTATTCCTTTCTTGAGCGACCAAACGCCTTAGCGGTGGGTGCGTAACTGGCAACCCGTAAATGATTATGTGCCCAACTAAAAGCGTCTACTTGGACGCCACCAACGTTCTCAGAAAAATATGACCAACTCGCCGCCTCCGCATGTAGACCTCCTTAATTATTTTGTGCCCTCTCATTCGCACTGAGGGCCGGGCACAGCGGCACGGGACTTTTTAGCCCATCAAGCGGACAGTTTTCATTACCATATGTCAGCCGCAACGAGCGTCCTATCAGCCTGCCGAGATACCTGTGATGGTCGTACCCCCTCGAGGCCAGCTGAACAAACGCGTCAAGTCCCTGCATCCCTCTCCATAGCGGAACCCATACCCGGCCTCTTTAGACACATCAGGGCATGACGTCTTTAACACCTGTCATACGCGGGATGGTAAGTAACCTAACTTTGATTGTGTTACCGTACGGTTGGGTCTCTCTGCGACGAGCTCTACGCCGTGAATACGGTTACATATCCCGATATTCCTTTCTGGGCCTTGGGTGCTGCATTCCGGGAGCCACGACCCATCATGGGGCTGCGATAGGGTCTTTGCCAACTGCCTCGCGAAAGGCGGGGGGACTTACGTATGCCATGTGAGAGTCTGAAGCATTCAAGGTTAACTTTCTGGAATGATATGCTCCTGCTTGCGAAAGCCTCACGGTCATAATTGGGTGTCGGACCTTGACTCACGTTGCAAACGCCCAAATCCTGTACAGTGCACCGGAGATCGTCCCGAAATCTTGCAATGTATAGCGGAATTGTCATCTTTTCTGAACCTTACGCAAGTGGCACTGAAGCTTAACGCCAGGTCATCGTTAAGGATCAACTAAGTAGACAACACTTGCGCCTATCCACCCTCCTGCTAACAAAAGACGAGAAAAGTACCAAGAGAAAATGAAAGAGTCCTCGCCTATTATCGTGGTTTGCAACTGGGAACACAAGAATCCACCCGGCCTGCTGACGAATCCGACGGAAACTTATTCTACCCCCTCCTCCCATGGTCACCGAATTCGCTCCTACGGTCCTGTGATCCATAGGATTCTTCGTCTTCGCTTCCCCCACTAGACAGCGCACCCGACTCGTCTATGGGCTGTTGTGAGCTTTGACCTCCATTATCGTTGACCCGTGCTCTGGCCTCTCCTCTTGCCCTCTTTTTCAACTATGAGATAGACGTCAGATAGGCAAATAAATTTCATGTGAAGATCTTCTGTGACGTACAAGTTTGGCATACACGAGGCCACAGGCATTACACAGCGTTCTCGGACCTGAAACGATACCATCAACGTTCATCCGAAACGGTGATAAGATGGACCACAATGTCACTTACCGAGTGGTCCACGACGCCATTCAGGCGTTGAAGTCGCATTGCACCCAAGACATGTCTGTCCCTCTTGTGCGTGTTCGTCACCCTTCTAACACCCAAGCGAAATTTAAAAAAAAACACGTGGTTAATACTCCCTCGTGTCCATTCACACATTGCATCCTCGGCAAACGGATTTACCTGTCGTTTGGACGGTGGTGCGTCCTTGTCGCCTACGCTCGGCGTAGGCCTCATATCAGAATTGGACTGCGCGATCGCAGATTGGAGCATTTGAGCGCCGAAAGTCGCGGATTGAAACATGCGCTCGAGCGTTTCCGCCGATGGCGTCTTCGACGCACTCGGCACGACATTGTTCGTGCTATCTATGATAAACCGATACGATTCTTGCATCTGTGAGAAAGAGTGTATAATCAACGTCAAGTCCCGGAAGAAGAACGACCCGAAAACGCGTTGATAGAAGAAAAATAACATACCTTCATGAAATCAAGTCCCGAAGCCGTTGTGGCTATAGCGGGCGCTATCATAGGCGACTCCTTCTCTCGCCGCCTATTCCGCGGTGGAGACGAAGGGTGAGAAGAGGTAGGAAGCGCCTGAGAATATCCCGTGTCCTGTCTACGAGGGATAACTTCCTGTGCGGGTGGCATACCACTCGGTGCGAACCCGCTCGTACGCGTATCTGTCGTCGTCGACGCAACAGGCATAGCTTCATCTCCCCGAGGAGCAGTCCCAGGAGAAGAAGCGTATGTCATATCCGTATGCATAGACTGAGAAGTGAAAGGCTGAGCATGGGCGTATTGCTGAGATGCCCAAGAGTCTTGTTGCCACTGCTGCGTCTGAGCCGACGAGATACCATAGGGCGCTGGAGCTGACGCGTACGCGCCAGACGAAGGATACGATGACGATGGTTGAAAACTTTGCGGTTGGGGTGAAGATTGTGCTTGAGACGTATTCGAGCGGACGGATCGCCCAGAGGCCTGGGCAGGGGGCGCCGCGTGCTCGAACGACGTGGCGGGATATGACGCATAGTCATACGATGAAGAACCTGTCTGATGATGATGATACATACTCGTATAGTGGCAGGGGAAAGTTGTTTTTCGCCGATGAAGCCAAAGGGCGAGAGGGCTCGCTTTTTATAGGAGATATCGCAGCGGAATGAATGAATGGGAAGCAAACTCCGAATGAGATTGATTGAGCCTGTGTTAGGAGATGCTGGGGTGTGATTCTTGAACACGAGGCTAGCTATAAAGCCGAAATGAAGGCAGAGTTAGAGATAGACAAGAGATCAACATCGGAGAGGATGTTTAATGATTCGCTTGGTGAAAGAAACGATGAATAGCAGCAGGAGCAACGCGGTGCCGCAAAATCCGCCACCGGAATGATATGAATGCAGGAAACTGGAAGCACTTGCATCAAGGCAAGAAGACGCGGCACGGGTTCTACCCTAAGTATGGAGACGTGCGGTGTGCAGAAAGCGGTGACAAGTGAACGATAAATCTCACATGTTTACAACACAAATGATGCGATATTGACGCTGGCGGGGTTCAGCGATGGAAGCTTGTGTTATGCGAACGGCATGAAAGATCAGCGAGGACGAACAAGTCAGTGTTTGGACTCAACAGAGTTGTACACGGAGTACGGGTTTGATTCCGCTGTCAGACGTCACGGTCGTTGGACCGTGTCCGCGGATAAGTTGAATTGATCGTCAGAGATGCGTCCTTGGAGCGGAAAGGCAAAGGCAAAGTGAGCTACGGATGTGATATCCCATGCGACGTGCCAGTGATTGTCAGCGTCTGGTTGGTTCAACATTCACGCCGGTGCTAGTACACCCTCCTAGTGATCAGATCGACCGAATCTCTCTATGGAACACGCGAGGCGGCCACACTGCAAGCAGCCGGTTGACAGAAGTTAATTATCAACCTCTCTGAGACACCAAATAGAACGCAGCGAAGCTTGAGTCAAACCAACTTTTTTGCCAGATATAACCAACATCATCCAAATGTCCGTCTATTAGATAAAAATGCGAGATGTAGACACGATAAATGACAACTGCGACTCCTTCATAACGCATAAATGATGGTGTGTAGGAAAGAAAACTGAACGAGAAAGCAAAGAAAAAGAGAACCAGCGAAACTGCGGGTCAGTAGAGTGTCATCCAGATTGCAAGCGATTCTGATTCTGCCCCTTTGTTCCCCTTATATCCGGTCCCTCTCTCCAATCATTCGTAGTCGATTTTGAAATGGCAGGCGATTGCGCGGTCGATTGGTCGTCGTCACGACACTCTTCTTCATCAGAAATAGGCTTCACAGGGTTCTTAGGAGCGCTGAGACCACCTGCCGCACGTTCTTGAGCTCGTCTTCGTCGGCGTAGAATTTGTTTCCGACCCCGGATCGCACGACGATATTCCGCGCTGTCTCCATAAAAAAGCATGTACTCGCAGCGTGGACAGATCCACTCCTCAGCAGGGTTGACGATCTGAGCTTTCGGAGCACTTGTCTCCTTTCTCCGTCTACGCGGCGGTAATTCGGCAGATAGGAACCGAAGAGGATGGGGTCCGAGTGAGTTTTGCGCATTTAGAGTGGATTGAGTTGGATTGACGTGCCCAGACGAGAACGGAAGACGAGAAGGGACGTAATTATTCCGATGGTGTGGATTCGACGTGATAGCGAGTGCATTCCGCTTTTTCTTCTTGGTTCCGCGAGTCTTCCCTGATACGAACACATCTGAATGGTCCGCAAATTGGTCACCACCAGCGCCACCACCTCCTGCTGCCAAGGCAGGGGACTGGGCCTTGTTCGACCGTTTCGATCGAGAAGCTCTACTAGCAGATAACGCCGCTTGTTTAGCCTCTGCCGCAGCTTTTGCAGCTCTAGCAGCTTGTTTCGCAAGTTCTGCTTCGAAGCGTGACCGAAGTGCCAACACCTCCTCTTTCGTCGCATTGAGGCGATCGGAGGCTGAGTGAAAACCCGACACGGATCAAGCTCTACCCATCAACGAATAGTAAACAGTCATCACTCACTCGCACTAGGGAACGAAAACGTGAACTGCGCAGTGGGGAACGTAACACCATCTTGAGTAGACGTTTTGCGGGCGGCGGATGCCTGCGCTGCCGCAGCCCTCGCCAATCTTGGACCTCGTCGACGAGATAACCGTACTTTTGATGGACGAGTGTCAGAGCTGAACATATTGCTGACGAACGGTAAATGGGTCGAAAGAGCCTGATCGAGAGCAAGCGCATCTCCGAGCGACAAAGCTCCAAGCACAGCTGCCAACTGTCTCTTTCTATGCCTGAGCAACTCTTTGTGCTGTAACCCCGCCAACGTCGACGGTGTCATCTTGCCTTTTCTCGATGCCTGTGTTACCGAAGAAGGTGGAGCGATGAGAAGGTCGAGATCTGGATCCATTCGACCGCCGCTGGCTGAGAGAGAATGACTCATACCACCACCGCCCGTGTCCTCCTCCACGCTGAGCGGGAGACTTGCTTCTCTTCCATTGACAGATCCGGACATATTCGCTGGAACCTTCCTCTTCTTCGTATTCCCGGGTTGTTGGAGATGGTCCGTATAATCACCCTCGCTATGATCCTCGTCCTGCTTTCCCGATCCGAACCCGTCTGCGAATCGCTGATACACAGCACTGAGATCAAATGTCTGACCGACTTGAGATCCAGAACGATTTAAATTCAGATTCGGATGTCCATCTTCATCATCATCGTGGAGGAGGACCGCACTCTCATTCTCATTCTCCACGTCCAAACCAATGCCCATGCCTCGTGTGAGACCATCACCACCGTTGAGAACGGAAGCATAGTAGGATTGCATGGCCATTTGGGAAGAAAGTGAGTCGGCACGTGCGATGAGTTCTTCTGCGAGGGAGGATGCACCCCCAAGAAGGTCGGCCATGGGTTGGATGAGGTCGTCTGGTTCTGAGGCTGGGGCAACGGCGTCGTGTGTGCGCCTGCGTTTAGGTAACGGCTTTAACCTCCTCAGCGACGGAAATTCAGGTGCATCGAAGACAGGTGACGAGCCTCGATGATACATCGTTGCGAGGCCTCTACAAGTTTTGGAGGAAATGAGAGGAGAGAATCCGGGTCTGATCGATCTGTAGGAAAAGGAGGAGAACAGGTAAGACGAGGTCCTCTGAGGCGCAATGAAACACGAGCTGACGTGTAAGTCGGAGTGGACGTTGAAGATCTTTTTCTCTTTGGTCCTTTGTCGTGAGATCGTAGTCACTCAAATAGTCATCCACACTTCATTCCGCATCTACTAACACAGGCCGTCCTTGGGAGTGTTCAAAACACATAATAAGATAAAAGACTACGGTACAGGATATGCGATGCTCTAACTGTAAATAGTGTCTCGTGATGCTATGATGGATATCAAAATAATGTCCGACTTTGCGTGTCGCAATGCCATTAAAAGAGGGGGTATCGCGAACGAAAGACTGACACCAAGTGTAGAATGTATACCTGCTCATGTTCTACGGCCCGCCGTTTACGTCTATCTATAATGTGACGGAAAGAAGTGGTTGTGTGTGATGAGAAGTGGCATAGACGTGCCGATGATAATGGAAACACAGACGAATAAGATAGGCCATAGTCTTCAGGTTGAGCAGCAACGAGACAAATCCATAGAGCAGCGCAAGAGTCTGAGCGATGCAGAGATGAAAACGAGATAGCGAGAACGAGGCGAAGAATCGGTTCATTGAGTAATGGTTTTCATAAGGGGAGACGAGGGTCTTGAAGGGTCACATGGAAAGAGGACGAGACGTCGATTGTGCGATGCATGAAAGATGGCGTTTACCACCAGCTGGATCCGCCATTGCCGTAGCTATTCCCTCCTCCACCCCCGCCATAGCCGCCGTAGGAAGGACCACCATAACCTCCTCCTCCACCCCCACCTCTGCCACCGTATCCGCCATAGCCGCCGCCTCCACCCCCACCATAAGAGTTGCTGGACTGGCGGTAATCACGGTTACCTCCACCACGACCTCTTCCGCCTCCACCACCTCCACGACCGCCACGGCCTCCACGGTAGCCACCACCAAATGTTGTTTCCTGCACGACTGACTCCAGCCACTGCGGAATGTCCTGGTTGGCCTCGCGAAGCAATTCCATAAGATCGCGGACGATGTTCTTGTTTCCTCGGTTGAAGAATGCAGTCGACACACCTGTGTTACCCGCACGGCCAGTACGACCGATACGGTGAACGTAATCGTCAATGTCAGAGGGCAAATCGTAGTTGATTACATGGGTGACATTGGGAATATCAAGACCACGCGCAGCAACTGCAGTGGCGACGAGGATAGGGGTGCGGCCACTGCGGAACGTTTGGAGAGCCATTTCACGTTCACGCTGAGAGCGATCACCGTGGATGGAAGTGGCAGGGAGATGATTGGCAATGAGGAAGTCAGACAACATGTCCGCCATCCTCTTAGTCTCGACGAAGACGAGAGTGAGGCCACTCGGGTCTGATGCAAGGAGGTCCAGAAGCACCGAGCGTTTGTCTTGGTCTTCCACGTACTCAATCTTCTGAGTGATGTTTTCCGAGGTGGAACCTACGCGCCCGACAGAAAGGAAGATGTAGTCCTTGAGGAAGTCACGGGCGAGCATCTGAATATCCCGAGGGAATGTTGCGCTGAACATGAGAGTTTGACGATCCTGGACACCTGGCATGTCTTCGCCTTGGACGATTCGCCTGATCTGGGGTTCGAAACCCATGTCAAGCATGCGATCGGCCTCATCGAGGACGAGATAACGGATGTTTGCTAAACTGATGCGACCACGTTCAATCAGATCAACGAGACGTCCGGGAGTGGCGCTGAGGAGGTCGCAGCCACGCTCGATCTGACGGAGTTGCTGATTGATATCGGCACCACCGTAGACGACGGCAGGGCGGACCCAGGAGCGATAAGCAAATTTACGAGCCTCGTCATGGATTTGACTGACAAGCTCGCGCGTGGGAGCCAAAATGAGGGCGGTGGGGTAGGCTTTACGTGTACGTGAGAAACCCATTTGGGGCGTTTCAGACGGTGGAGCGTGAGGCCCTGAAGCGAAGGAGGCCGAAAGGATAGGGAAAAGGAAACCTCCTGTTTTACCTGAGCCAGTCTGAGCACAGGCCATTAAATCTCTGTTGGCAGCAACAATGGGAATGGAGTACTTTTGGACTGGTGTCGGGGTGGCATAACGAGCGAAAGCGATGTTTTCGAGGAGAACGGGGTCAAGGGGAGGGTTTGTGAAAGCAACGACGGGCTCTGGTACGCCAGCCCCGGTGGCTTCGACGGGGATGTCATCGTACTTTTCGAAGTTGATGCCGGTGTGCTGCTTGGAGGGGTCTGAAGGATCACCAAAGAGTTCCTTCTCGAGACGCATGTTACGTGGGCCGACGACATGGGCACCATTGCGCCAGGCACCGACGCCTGGTATCTCGCGGTGCTGACCGTCAGACTTGGATTCTCTCGGTGTCCAGCCGTTTGTAGATGGGCGACCTGCCCAATCGTTTGCGCCTCCGCCTCCTCGAGAGGAGTTGAAGGCGCTGTTTCCGAAAGCGCCGCCTCTAGGTCTATCGTTGGGGGCACCACGCAAGGGTTCGTAAGCACCGCGGGAAGGTGTGCGTGGTTCGTCCCAACCTGTCCCGTTGGTGGTAGAAACAGGGGAGTGGGAAGGGGAGGAAGCAGCGCGCTGCGCGTTCCTCAGATGGGGAGGGACATACGTGGGTTTTGAGCCATTGATACCAAGAGAAGCGAACTGATTCTCGAGAGATGCGTTACCGTTTACAATTCCATTGGTCATATTAGTGAACGGAGATTATGTCTTTTGTTTTCTGTGCAAAGATCGCTGATGGACGAGGTGGAAGAAAGAAAAACACAGCACAGCTTCAGAAAATTCACTTGAAAAAAAAAATAACTGGCTGACTAACATATAGATATATCTGGAATATACTTTCACACGCCTGCACGTCGACCGCGACCACCAACGAGACGACCACGCTCAGTCATTATTAGCCATGGCACAACCACAGGGAGTAGCGCCACAAGGACTACAGGGTCAACCCGGACTTGCTCAGCCCATGCAGCGACCACCAGTCATGTCCGTTCCACAGCCTGACCCGCTCATGCAGGCCCGCATCGACGCCGACTTCCATCCAGTCAACCTCGCCGTCGGTGGTCCCGGTCTCGCATTCGCATTCTGCGACAAACACAAGGTCGAAAAGTGCGACGAATGCCATCTCGACTTCACCGCCCTTAACCGAATCTCAAAAATACTCGTCACTAACCCGAACCTCCGCTGCCCACCCCCTCCGAACGTCGTACAACAGAAGCTCTCTCAAGCTGTCACCAATACCAAAGACGAGGGAAACAACCTCTACAAATCCAACAAGTACAAAGAGGCTCTGGCCAAATATAACCTCGCTGCAAATGTTGCCGTGCAGCGACCCCCTTGGGAGAGCTCAGCTGTGCTCAGAGAAGAACTATCCACTGTTATATCAAACAGGTCATCGGCCCTCTTCGAACTCGGTGACTACCTCGGCGCCCTGACTGACGCAGAAACTGTCATTGCCGCCCGCCGTAACTGGCCAAAGGGCCACTTTAGAAAAGCTAAAGCCCTAGTCGGTCTCGGTCGGATAGCAGAGGCCAAGGAAGCAATATCCCTCGGCCTGCAGTTTGAACCAAACAACACCGAGCTCAACGGCTACATGATCGAACTCCAAAAGCTCGCAGCATCATCGCACGTAGACACAGCACCGTCTACACAGGTTCCGGACCTCGCTCCATCGGAGTAGCTTACCCCTTTGGACTAGTGATATCCATGTCTTCGTTCCATATTCCTGCACGTATATTGTATTCTTTTGTGCCCTATACACATTCTTAGTGGACCTTCCCGAACCCCGTGCCATGCTGCACAACACCGGCTTCAAGTTTTTGGCCCGCACCCAGGCACGTCGTCCCGCCCATCCATCCTTTGCAAGACGTAGCCAAGATTAACGTTTTTCCGTAGAATTCTTCCGAATGAGACGTGCTGTAATAGTCACATGTGGTGTTCCAACAATTGAGCGGCATGACTTGACCGCCGTGTCTTTATTATGACGCCCATTGTGATTCTGCAAAGAGGTCCAGCGAGTGCTCCGTGACGAGCGGTACGGTTCGGGGTCGACTATAGTACGGACAACTATGAGTCTCGGTAAAGTCTTAACGTCGTAAGCTATTGAGATCATTTCAATGTTTTATTCTCTCCGTACCATCAGTTGCTCCACCAATACCCCAGATGTGAGGTTCGCGCGCGCGTTCAACATCTCGAGTCATACCTGATCCTGCGGTGCGCCACACCCGAGAGGTGCGTGTTCATTGGAAGGCCCCATATAGGTGTGTCACTTGTGTTGACCTAGTGTTTGCGACAGTAGGTCCAAGTTCTGATCCAACGAGGTGGCGATAACCGATCTGACGACCATCTCCAACAGACAATTGATTCGCCGGTTCGAGGGTATACCTCTTCCCCGGTGGCCTTCAGCGATTGAAATCGAACGTCTGACCGCTATATAAGATTGAGTACTCGCTTGTCTGCGTTGTCCGCCCATGCGCGAGAGTTGACTACAGAGGTCGCATCGGATGCTGTTACATGATGTTCTATGTAGCATGGACAGTGTTCGACGGAATGTTTAATAAACGTGGGGTCTTACGACAGATCCAGCACAGCAGTCCTTATTAGTGCGTATATACCTATATATAGCCATTATAGCCACCGAGATTACTTCCCACGACTAGACAGTTCTCGATATGGTAACTCATTCATCTATGCACCTGTGCTATTGCCTTTTTCGGATGTGCAACCCCCTTTTTCCATGTTAACTGTGTTCCGATTGGCTGAACTTCACCAGTCTATGTCATAGTCGTAGATATGCATAGTCTGGGGTATAAAACCCAGCATACCGAGCTCATCTTGCTTGTCTCAACCCATCTCTTCTTTCGACCTGCCTCTGGCACTGTCCTAGTCTCTCTCGAGTCTACCGTCAGCGTAAGCCTTCGCTTCTACGTGTGTCCTCGATAGTACCAACCAACATCATTAGCACTCACCGTTCGCCCCCGAGGGTCATTCACACCTCTCATCCCACATCCCACACCCACACCTTTAAACTTTTAACCACCTCAAAGCATGTTCGATACCAACAACCTCACTCGTCACTTGACACAGAAAGCCCCCGCTTACGGTCGACCAGACGTTGTTGTTGCGAGTGTAAGAACCGCTAGCACTGCGACGTGGCTCACGGGACGTCCCTCGACTGCGACCGGACAAATCGTCAGGGGTTCCCAATAATCGGGTTCTAGTCGAGAGGCTATTCACGTTGGTTCCGCCATTGACCCGATGTGATTGCCGGCACAGAGGACGGTGTACGATTATGTCGGTGTCTTGTGTTTGATACATCTGGCATCCGCTCTTAGCCCGAGATACCATCATCTCTCTTAGGACTTGCTAGGGACGAGCCGCGATGTGTGTACATACGATCTTATGGAGATGATTCTATTTATGAAAAGAACACGTGTGAATGACAAAACACGTTGCGGGTCCCCCTCTGAATCGACCCTCGTCCGAGCTTGTCGAATGGACACAGCATCACCGACCCAAAGCCCAAAATGACGAGGTTATCTGGGAATGAGGATGACGGACACGAGATGAGTACATGATCTAATCATATTACCAAGAGGGCACATGTGATTGGGCATGGCGCTCCAGAAAGCGAGACCGACATGCTCACAGCATAATCAGCCCGGCCGCGACACCGTGAGTCAATCCGTGAGGGAGATGGTGCATGATGGAGTGCGATTGATGTCAGTACTCGCCGTTCGCCGTTCAGACTCAGGTGCGATCAGTCACGCGATCACGATCTGCAATGGGATAGTAGATCGGATGTTGTGTAGCCAACTTGACCCGACTTTGTTGTCCTGAAAGATGGGGTTGATGGCGAAGGGGTTAAATGGGTGTCCGCGGGAAAACAAACAAATCGATGGTGACCATACTAGTAGTACGAGGGGATGCATCGGATGTTGTGCTGCCTTTGGCATGGGTGTCTGCGGGACGTTCGTGATAATATTGCGGTCATACTACGACAGGAAATTCGGCACGAGTCAGGATTTTACAGGGAAACGTGTCACTCAGAGGGTCCAGTGGTCCAGTACTTGATGGCAGGGAAACAGACCAATTGGAAGAGTAGTGGTCGCTATGCCAGTCATTGAAAAAGGCACTGGGATTATTCGATCGATGGTGGGACCTTGGCTAAGATAAAGGTCGCGGCGATCAACTTTTCCTTGTGCGATGAACTCGATATTATGCTATCGAAAAAAAGCCATCACAATGATAGGCATCATATTTACACAGCAAGCGCAGACTGAGACTGAGTTTGCAAAGTTCAAACTAGTAACGTAGCAGGAGCTTCAAGCAGATTACAGCTGGGTAATTGTGTTCATCCTGCCATCTCCAGGACCGCGGTATCTCAATTTCCTTGGGCCGGCGAACATGGCACAGAGCTACTTGAAGTTCCACCTTGCTCATTTACAATCCCGCCGTTGGAAGAAGTGACGAAGTTGTACTTCAACCGAGTCGAGGCAAATGTTGTTGAAAAAGCGTTTGGAGATACGACACTCTTCATTTCCAAGGAACGGTTCATGTCGAGGCGACTCCCAGGGGTGTCTCCAGCTACTCCCACTTGGCTCTCCTCTGACAGATTACGGGCCAGAGATCGAAGACTCGGAGGATCTCCGATCGATCGCGGATCAGAGTGACTGCGATGAATAAATCCCCGTTTTCGGTCCGCAAAAAGTGTTGCCTGTGTTACGATTGGCACAGAAGGAATCTCGATACATACCCCATTCAGCTCTCAGGGTCGCACGACATCACTGATGGGTGGATTCGGGACTTATAAGAAGGTGTTGATTATAAAGTTTGGAGGTAGAGTTATGGATGTCAATCTAAAGAAAGTTACAATGGACCTCTTATCGTAGATCTGCACAAGACTTGCCGCTCATCCAATCCCTCGGTATAGAACATATTGAGTGTAATTAGATTTAGAACTCGCGCCATCACCGTGTAATCCCCTGCTGAGCGATCTGCAGTCATCGAACAATTGCAACGCATTTGGACATGTTCCATTCTACGAAGTTCGAAACCTCCCCCCAAACGATCGAATCGAACCGATATTCCCTCTTTCCGCGTCCTTTTTTATTTCTGATAACAACTGGATCAGATGCTGTGACATCAAGAAAGCTCGTCATAATTGCAAGTTCCCCACTTCCAAACCAAAGAAGTCCAAGCTCTGATCATTGCTCAAATTTATCGCGCTAACAACAAGTCGGCCGTGCCCTACTGGCAGGGTAAGTGTGTGCATATTACCGTGCCTACTTCCAACGTTTTTAACAGATGTTGATTCTCATTTTTGAGGTGATTGTTTTTTTACCTGAGTGACCTTAGGTGCAACTGTGCTTCCTCTTATACGCTGAGTCCATGTCAGATGGACAACTATATCGGAGGGATATTTCCGACTTGTCCAAGAACATACCCGGAGGATGGAAGTAAGTATCCTCACCTCCGGGTATGAACATTTTGAGAAGAGTTTGATAGCAGTCTCAGCAAAGTAATCGGCGCGGCGATCTCCTCTATCTCGAAATTCAATGTTTTAACAGTTCAAAGGAGCGAGAAAGGCATAGATGTCGTGATGTGGTATTTACGCTAGGATCAGGACAAGATCGGGGCTATTGAATACCATGTGATTTGGACCCAGGAAGCGCCAGTAACTCCACTGAAATGCGATCCCACTCTAGATGAGCGTTACTGTATCGCATTCTCTTCTTCGAGCCTGGGTGTGTCGTATCTCCGTGATGATCTTGAATCACTTGTACGGAAGTATCCATTCTCGCTGTCGATGGTGAATAGATAGCATCAAAAGGTTGAGAAGGCCATCTGACCACATCGCGGAATTGATCCAGAGGCCACAACTCAAAACGAATCGTCATTTCCTACTCCGACTAGCCGCTGAGGTGCCGCGTAACACCAGATCGAACTTCAAGCTTCAAGTTCATTCAACTCAGGGAATCTGGTACGGACTATTGGTGAACATGGCTTGCACACAATACTGCGTGTTTCGTGTGCTATAGGGGATCACCTTGAGCCTTATCTGCTACAATGACCGACACCGTGACTCGGATACCACTAGACGGTAAAGAGACAGATATTCACAGCTTGCCATACCCGCTCAAGGCAAAGCGGGAATACGAGGGCCAGCGCTAGCCAGCAGGATGCGTATCATCGGTAAAGGAAGCCGACGACTACAGCCTGGCAATGGGTTGCTGTATATCGTCCATCGCCGTTATTGGCACTCTTCTTGTAACCAACCCGTCTGTGAGTAAAAAAAACCCATCATTTCCTACTCCAAGTGATCAGATGCAGTAGTGTCAATACTGCATCAAACTTCCAAGTTGGACACAGGTGCGGATCTTTTAGAAACCATACTTGGCTCGCATACGGCACAGTGTGTTCTCTGCTTGAGAGATTAAGATTACCTCGAGCCTCATCTGCCACGTGGATCTATCCGCCCGCTGAACTTACCCGTTAAGAGCGCCATGACATGGCCGTTCAAGCGCTCAAAGGCGCTCGAGACCAAGCGGGAATACAAAGGCCGGTGCTAGCGAGCAGGGACCCGCGGTGTAATGGCATTACAAAGAAAAAACGGCGAACACAGCCTGGAATTGGGTCGAGGGTCGCTGGGTAATGGCAGATACGCGTTTAGGGAGAACGTACTGCTCCAAAGTTAGACCAGCAATTCGCCGTTGCCATATGGTCAACTCGGCCCTGGTACGTACGATGCTCGGTATATACTGGCCAACGGCCTTATAAGGTTTAGGTCTGCCACTCTCTCAGTGAGCGCGCACTTGAGATGAGTCAGTCGGGTCGGGCGTTTGGACGTCACAACTGAAGAACGCTTTGGCCAAGACTTCAGGTATAAAGAAAGAGGACATGGGTCAGGGTAAGAGGAACCAGACAGACAACAACCCACGTCTACATCTTCGAGTCAGTAACTTCTCTGATCGTTCGACTTCGAACGTGCTCACCTTTCCTCTATCAGCAGCGATAGATAAACAATTTCATTCATACATCTCGACCAACATCAATCCAGAACAGAATGCGCACTTCACAGATGAAGGCAGCCATCAAACAACCTTATGGAGGGAAAGCAGATGTCACGATCGTCAAACAAGGACCCAAGGGACAGGGTACATGCACAGGCGGTGCTAATAGCGGGAATTCCACCCGTAGGGGGTGAGCGCAGCCTGCATTACCGCTTAGGCCAATAGAGGCGAATGGATGTAGCGCATGACCCGGCGAGGCATTGCAGAATATGGTTTCTGAACTTGACTCGGAATCGAATAGAGATCTTGATTTACCTCCGCACATGAGATATAGTTCGCATTTGTACTCTGAAAGGTTTCCCAAGTTTTGCGAGAATACGTGGAATACGCACTAGATAACCTCATGCAGGGTTTGATTTGGTTCTCTTTCAAGTCGCGATGGTCTGACTTTCGAGCTGAGACGCTCTCAGTGTTGGTTACCTAAAGCGGTTTGTACACAGGTGCTGCATTGCGGACCCCGAACCAACTGATCGGTTTACTGGCACCAGGTGCATAGAATGACAGTAAGAGACAGCGTAAACCTGAGGAACCTTTAACTACTGGTAGTAAGAGGCACGCTGGTAGTCATTCAAATCTTTGTCCATCAAGTTTCTTTAAAGCGGGAGGCCACTAGTATCCTCAAGCTGTTGACATAAGCTCGTCAGCCATAATCAGGTGCTTCTGTTAGTCTTAGATGAGCAGTCAAAATCGGACAGTGAACGCTTGAGCGACTATAGAGCTGCTACGATCGGGAACGTACCGGTATAAAGCAAAGGACAAAGAACCACCCATAACTGATTTTCGTCCCATCGATTTTCACTTGGCTGCGGCGGTGGAAAGACGATGATGCACTGTCAGCCATCGTGGAGCTGTACGTGCACCGAGTTTTGCCAGCGATGGTTAAATTAATAATGATACACGGGTGGTAAAACATCGAGTAGTTGCTGGTCAAAAGGGGGATCCGAATCCGAATTACAACGTCTGGCTCGTACTCATGAGCCGTTCAATGATCTGTTCCGCTTCCATACACTCCTTCGGATCTTGGAACACCCTCAGGACGATATGCGATGGCATCATTAACCGTGCCTTGTTCACCCGGTTTTGGAGTTCCCATCGCTTTTTTTCTCCCTCCGTGATGGGTCGTGCCAGACGTGCCGAGAGCAGACTAGATGATATCGAAGATGCGACAGACCTCACGGAACTCGATTCGTCCTCATAGAGACGGGACAGAGGCTTTGATTCGGATGACTGCTCGGAGGAGTAAGACTGAGGAGGAAGGCTTCCCTGCTTTCGTGGTCGTGGTATGCGCATAGCACCAGGAAATGTTGGTGACACTTCGGTGTCCGAGACTGCACGCTGGGGGATCGGACGAGGGGGTGATGTGCTGCTAGGAAAGGGTAAAGTGGCCCTCGTTCCGAGGGCCCTGGGTGAATTGGTCAACATAAATCCGGCCCTCACGCCGGTGGGATCATCTAAATCAACGACGCTTACGTCGCGTATGAATACACCAGCAATCTGGCCTGGCCGCTCAGCGGCCAGCGAAGCATACAGTTCTAAATCCTGCTCTCCTGAATCTCCGATTAACAGAAATATGGAATCCGGGAAATGGTCCAACACTTCCTCGACGTTGGCCCTTTTTCGAGTAGATGGCGCTGAGAGAAGTCCATTGAAGAGGGACCGTCCAGCGTAAGATCGTAGGCGAATGGAACCTAAAGGGAGCTTCGAGATGGTGATAAACGTATTTATCACAGGAAGAAGCTCAAAGGGTCCGTTTGACACATAATGAAAGCGAACTCCTCGCTTCCACATTCTATCATACCATTCCCCCATCTCAGGAATGGTGGTATCCTCGAGATCTTTTACAAAGACTTGGTGGAAAATTGCACGTGCACCATCCACGACTCTCGACACTTTGACGGTATCATCGATGTCTGAAATGACGCGCAGAGTTGAGTCGGTTATTGGTATGTGCAGAATATGTGTGGGTGTCTCGTGTAGCTCCGGCACCCGATCTGGTTTGGCGACTTGCGCCTCCACAATCAATTCGTACTCGCCGTGAGCCTGATCAAACGCAAGACGCACACCAATCGGGTGTGTGCAAACCTCCTTCCAGTCTATCCTGAAGGTACCTGAGAAAAATCCGTCCGAGCCAGTCCACAGCTCCTGAGTCAAAAGTGGACGGCGCTCCTGAGAGCGTCGGTGATTTTGAGGGTCCAAAGAACGAAGGAAGATAGACACCAACACCCTTCTTGAGGACAATGATGACGACCAGAACAACTTAAGTCTTGACTCTAAGTTATCGGTTAAGTGCGCCGAATCGGTGGGTATACTATTTGAACGCAGGATTTGGGGAGTGAAGTTGGTGGATCCGGTCGACTGTAATTCGTTCATCTCGCTGGTATGGTAGGTTCCGCTATTTCGAAACTGGGCGTCGAGATTTGCGACTTCGTAGTCATCGGGTATTTCGTCTGGAAGTGGGGGGAGTCGCAACCGCTCTGGGGAATACCCTAGTTCTGTGTCTGATGACCGCATGATTGGTTGGGGCTTGGGTAGAGATGCAAAACTTCTAGCAAGCTTCAGAAAAGCACGCTGTGAGCGCGTCATAAGTTCAGGAGTTCGGCGAGACGTGGCCCATCCTGAGACGTGGAACACAACGTCGAATGCAGTTTCATGCTCGTCTTGTTTAGGTCTACGCGGGCGTTTCATTGCCCAACCAGGGAAAAGGTGGACCTCGTCAATGGTAGCGATGTCCTGAGTGTGTCTTCTGATTCTTTGACCTGCCCACTGACCCCAGCTCATTGGCGTGCTAGATGCTTCGCCATCTTCACCTGGCTTGACCGTCCGTCGGGATGGTAGCGAGAGTTTAAATTCCCGCTGTGAGATATAATCCTTCAAGCCTGCAAACCTCGAAGAATGAGGCACGGTCATTCTGCAGGAACTGGCGTGTTTCAGTGGATGCTTGTCAAGGAGGAAAGCATGCGTGTACCCATGAGTGGTTGTGTTGTCGGACGTTCATTTGGTTGCATTCGGTACATATATGTAGCACCCCGCTTGACTTCGGGTTATACGGTCAGCTTTTGGGTTAGCTCTAGTCATCGTTCATCATTCAATCCGGTCTCAAATTTATTGGATGTTGACAATTTCCTACGCTACTGCTGGTGGACTCAAACTACGCTCTATCACTGCTCTGATATCTGGAACACGAAGACAGTATTTTAGACACTTCCAGCGCTCTTTACCACACCTGGACCTAGATATGAGCGAGCAGCAAGACCAAGTGAGAAGGCCGAGGAACGTTCAGCATCAGAAGAAACGCGGTCGTCCAAGCGATACTCCGGAGACCCGCATATCGAAAAGCCTCGCATACTTGCTTCGTCATGGTGCACAGAACGCTGGGCTGAAAATGCGCCCAGATGGTTATGTCAGGGTCACAGAGGTGGTGAGTCCACATTATCCTATCTTCCATCAACACAATCTCACCTCGTCAGACAGCTAGCCAACCCCATGCTCTGGGATGTCACGTTCGCGCAACTAGAGGAGGTCGTGAAACGTGACGGGAAAGTACGATACCATCTCATGATGGAGCCGCGCGCCGACGGATCTCTTGGTAGTGACATATGGTGGATACGAGCTAATCAAGGTCACTCGTTGAAGGTGCGTTGTTTCCACGATTCTATTCACGATTCTTCTTCAGCACGGCTTCCAGGATGTCCAACTTGATCTACAGCCTATATTGTCGGCATCCGATATACCCATGGCTGTACATGGTACAACACGGACAGCATGGCAATCAATATGTTAGTGGCTCTCTGTCCTCTCTTCTGTGCCCTCCTTGCCCGGCCCAATGTTCATATTCCTCAACTAGCCACTCAGGGATTGTCAAAGATGACACGGAACCACATTCATCTCGCACAAAATCTCCCAGGATCCGGTGTAGTTAGTGGTACGTCCTTCTTCGCCATTGCGCCTGGAGTGCACGAAGAGGATTGCTCCCGCTAACATGACTCAGGAATGCGGAATTCCTCCCAAATACTCATCTTTGTGGACGTTCAAAAGGCCCTTGATGCTGGGATAAAATTCTACCTGTCTGTCAATGGCGTTGTCCTCACGGATGGCGACAGCACCGGCTTTCTTTCTCCAGAGTTCTTTATGCGTGTCGAACACGTAGATCGAACACCCATACCAGGCTGGGAAGGTTCTGGACCGGTGACGGTCGTTCATAAGGAGTTTAACTCTGAAAGTGTCACCACTGTCCAAGGGGAGACTGAAGCACCCTTGCCGTCAGAACCAGAAGCTCAACATCGTGACGATGACACAGGCTCCAGCGATCCATAGACACTAAGCATTTCTCCACCTCTCTGCGTTCACCAACCTTGCAGTTGTGTTCAGCCTACATGCCAATAATTTGGTGTCCTCGGAGTATCGAGTGGCCAAGTCACGGTACATCGTGCAGGTCGCCGTGGCATACTTACAATAGCAGTGTACCCACTATGATCATCTTATCTACAGGAAATACAGGAAACCTCATAATATGCACTTCTGTATCGTTAATCCCACTCTTATAAGTTGTTAACACCATAGCATCACGGTGCCTGTTTGGTTCATTTCAGTCATTCCGTTTTACTATCGACGTGTGATTATAATGGAAGAAGTGGATGTAGTTGGCACATTCTCATCGCACTGGGCTCTTCCAATTGTTCAATCCACGGACCATAGTTCGGCTGCGGAGAATCAAGAACAGCCTGAGGGACCTGCATGGGGGGACGGATATGACGGCTCTCTGAGCGGTCTCGGATAGGGGCACATTAGGCACGTCACTCAATCAGTAGACAAAGTCGATCACCTCTCGTCTCAAGTTCGCGATGCCATCTCGAGAGTATGGCCAAGCACGTTCATCGGTACTGCATGACATTTCTACAGCTGGACGTATACACTGACATACATCGTGTGCGTCAAGTCAACATACAGATGGTCAGGATTGGAACCTTCGATGACAGGAAAGAGGTCCGGGTATCATGAGTTATACTACACCACACCTCTTACAAGAGCTGGAGGGCTTAGATAATCCGGGCTTCAATCTTCAACCTTCTCCGGAGTCCCAAATTGACCCACGGCGAGAGCATTGAGTTTGTCTTCCTCTTTGTCGAGCTTGCGCACGGAGAACCAAAAGATAACAGCTGTAACACCTGCCAGCACGCCAACGCTACCATAGTTCCATACGAGAAGAGGGTCCGTGGATAGTGAAACAAAGGCTTCGCCAATGGCAGCGGAAATGGCGGTCATGAAGAGGAATATGGACATCACAAGGGAGCGCATGTTCTTCGGAGCCTTGGTGTAAGCATACTCAAGCCCAGTAATAGACGCAAGGATCTCGCTAAACGCGATCAAAACATAGGATCCAGTCTGAATCCACACGTTCAAAGGTGAGACAAGAGGATTCCCCACAGCGTCAACGCAGGTGCCAGCGTAGTAACCGCAAGGGTTTGTCTGAGAGGATACACTCAGTGAACTTGATTAGAAACCGAAATAGTGATTGTACACTCATCTTGTAGATATAATGCTGAACGACGGCTGCCCAGACCATGGACGCAGCTGCAGTGCCGAAACCCCAAGCGATCTTCTTGAGCGCGGTAAATCTCCAGCCCCATCGTGCTAAAGCAGGATAAATTATTTGGTCACAAATGGGGATGAAAATGATAAGTGCAAAAGGGTCCAAGTTCGACAGAACATCGTTGGGCAGACTATGGGTAGACATGGTTGCAGCTTGTGAGGTTAGGTTGTTGTTCAATTGGTTGTAACAGAGCCAGTAGATGGGAAACCACAAGAAGACTGCACAAGCCTTGAAACCACGTCGGACCTCATCAACCCAAATATCATCGAACTTCATCCACTGTGGTTTCTGGCCAACTACTTTGGATGGCTTGGCGTTCTCCCAGAAATCTTCTGCGGCGAGTTGTCGAATACATCGGACAGGGTTCCAGCTCCAACGGCCTTTGGCAGCGTATCTCCAGAGTCGAAGAGATGTAGCCAGTACAGAACCAGTGGGAGGGGAAGTGCGGTATCGTCCATGACCCCACCAAAGGAAGAGGGGAGAAATCAAGAACACGATGGTCGGGAGAGTGTATGCAAGCCAGTAACCGACATACTTCTCTGCATACACCATACCAATCTGCCCCGCGAGTGCACCAATATTGATAAAGAGGTAGAAATACATATAGATCCTTGAAGTAGTCAAAATTGGATCAACGATGACACGCTCGCCGGACTTGGTGTAACTGATAAATGGTTTTGTTCGTCGATATTGCTCAGCGACCAATGGTGAGATGTTGGACTTGAAGCCACCCGTACCGGTGCCCGTAACGATGAGAGACAAGACGAACAATCCAACGGAAGCCTTCCCGCCAATGATTCCAGGAATGGCGGAGATGATCATGATGACATGTCCAAGCATAGCCAGAGCTACACTCCAGCAAATGGTCTTGTAACGTCCCCAATAAGTGTCGGCGATGTAAGCGCCCGCAATCGGACAAATGTAAGACCTGGCGACGCGGACTTCGTATGGAGACAGAATGGTCAGGACGATAAGATCACACACCAGAACTGATAGAAGGTGGTCAATCCAGTAGACATCTGTTGACCTCCGCCGAGGGCACCAGATTGGCCAGTCGGTCCACTAGCACCGGTCCTAGAACCAGATGGGAGTGGTTGTTGAATAAAGTTGGTGAAGACAGCGCTAGAGCCTGCAAGGTATCGGATGATCGCTCATCAGCAGAGATAACAATAGACGTTGAACAGAATCGTATACCATAATACTATCGAATAGACAATGTTTGTTCAGATCACAAATAAGAAGAGACTTTGAAGACTCAAAGAGAAACGCTCCGCTAATTCGACAACGGCAATCATTGTCAGAGACTTCAGTAAAAGATATGAGAGGTATGGATGGAAAGAATTCACTATATGCGGTCCAGGGTAGTGAGTCGGACACACGACGAAGAGTGGTCAATTCTTCTGCGGTGGGAAATTCCAGCCCCTCATGCGCACTGTCGATATCATCATTAACGACCATGAGGGGAGATTCCTTCTTCTCAAGGGAGTCCCTTTCTGAAACACGACCTGCTTCTGCGTCACTGGTCATCCTGGAAGATGTTCAGTGTGAACGCCTGAGAGATGAGTGTTGGGAGGAAGCAGAGTCAAGAAGGTACAATCAGCTTCTTTCCCCTTTACATAAATGCTCTTCGGGAGTCATAAGGTTTACATTCTTGGCGGTGAACTGACACCACAGATAAGTTCGTTATCAGAACAATGAGCGCTCATATGCTTGATGTATGGTGATACCGGGCTCTAGTTACCGTGCCAAGCTTTTGGGATGAACACGAGATAATGATATTCAATCAATTACTCACCGGCCGACCTTCTATAGAGGACATTGTATGGGATCAAACTAGAATGCCAGATTGGCGTCTGCATGAGAAGTCTTTGCCCTCGACTGCAAAGACGACTCTCCCGGATCACATCGCAGTTGTTTTCGTGTTTCTCTGATCAAATGACAGATTAGTTCGGGAGTGCAGCCTGTGGAACCATTTACAGTAATGCACATTGCTGATGAAGGACTCCTCATTCGGGCCAGCACTGCGCCCATGAAGTTCACTTGCGTCTCCACGTACTCGATGTAGCGCTTAGAGAATCGTTTTGACGACCATCACCATTACGTTGATTTCACATGCGTACCATCACCGCTACCAGTAGTTGCGCAGAAATCCGATGGCTATCGAAAGGAATCAGTGAATCGGCGTTAGTAAACGAACAAACCAGAGAGCCAAGAGGACAGAGCCAATGACACAAGGACACAACCTGAATGTACGAACTCGGTGAAAAGAAATATGACAGTGTGCTGGACTGCACGAGAGTGAGTATGACATTAATTAAAACTACAACATACAGGGGGATCTTGAAATCGGGGTCTCTTTGTATAAAAGAAGGGTGTCAGAGGACATTGCAATGCCCTCCCATCCTCCGCACTGCGATATGTTATAAGCTTCTGTATGCCCCGTTGATTTCTCGGCAAAAGTCAGTTCGAGAGAGGAACGGTTCGAGACCCAGAGGTGTGATAGGCATGCTCTTGGTCTCCACTATCTCCCACCGCGACCACACTCTCGTCATTCGGACAAGGGGGACATTCAGGCGGGATTTTCATCGTTCTCTTTGTGATGTCCGAAGTGATGATTTTGCTCAAACAAGCATGGCTTATTTGTACTGGACAAGATTTTAGGTCCATCACGCTCTGAACTCAGACAGGGGTCAATGCGGCTTTGACGCACGTGATCGTCACATCATGTCACGTCCTTTTATGCCTGTTTGGACACCGTGTCGCTGCTTACCTATTGACCACGACGGGTACAAGACGCATCATCCACTACCTGGCCGTGAAGAAGTGTAAGCTGTATGACTCACTCTACAGTTATTTCATGCTCATTTTTCATCATGAATAGCAACTAGATACTCAACCTCGCTCTTGTCAATCCATCCATCATGAACACAACTGAAAGGGGTCAGTCGCGTCGTAACAACACTCAGCGACGTCCACACGGACCTATATCTGGCCCAACGTCTCTCAATCAGCGTCGGCGCAGGTCTCGATCGCCTGACGTTCCAAATGTTGACGAATCCCTACATGGCTCGGTGTCTGGGAGACCTGGTGTGGCTCACTCGGAGTCGAACAAGCGGAAGAAACCTGGAATTGCGTCGGTTCAATCCTCGAACTCCCGGTCGTTTCTCGTTGCAGTCGATGACGCCACCTCTGAACGCGGACGAAAGTCCAAAGGAAAACCCAAAACCCACAACCGCCATCTAGCAGAGAACCCTCCCCCTGGAGGTACATCGCGTGTGTCCGAGATGTCCGGTTTGACTAAGAGGGAGAGATCAAAGTCTCGAGAATCTCCCAGACTACCTTTCAAATCCACTGCCTCCGATGTCGAAGGATCTGGAAGAGACCTCGATACCCACTCTGAGTATAGCGGGCCTCTCGTCGCTGCCGAGTTTGCTAAAATGAAACGCGAGCTTGATGCCTTTAAAAAGGTGCGCATATACCCAGATGACATGCGAGTTTGTGTCACTCACGTGTTCTTTAGTTGGCTCATGAGAGCAAGAAAACCATTAAGAAACAGACTAAAGTCAGTTTGAGCGCGTTTGTCTATCTATATCGCATCTAATGATATGCAAATCATCGAGGAATTGAGGCAACAAGATAATGATTTGAAGCAGGTGAGAAGCTCTAAGTGCATCCCATTGCTATATGCTCATTCGAGACTTCTAGAAGCTGAAAGAGTCTGAATCACAATTATCCAAACTACAGAGCAAGACAAAGAAAGCAGACGAGGTTTGTGGATCGACTCTACCCCTTTTCCGCATTCTAATTGCTGGTTAATCTCGATTGTCATGTCACGAGGCTATAACGGCCGTTGAACATAATTCGCAATGTCAGATCTGTATGGAGCTATTATACAAGCCATATGCTCTTTCACCATGTGGTCACACCCTTTGCGTAACTTGTCTGCAAGAATGGTTTCGCAGGGCTCCTCCAGTTGATGATGAAATGCCTGACAGTGGCGATCCTGATTATCTCCTTCGCAGGCGGAAGACTTGCCCGTGTTGCCGTACGCATGTGCGACACCGTCCGATTCCTGTGTTCATGGTTAAATCTATTGTGGCGGCTATCGCTAAGGCGAAAGGTCTCTCCCAGACAGGAGCTTCCCCAGGACGCGAACCTACTTCCAATGATTCTGACCCTTGGGATGGCCTCTTTCCCGACGAAGACGAAGACATTGATGACTATGGTGCAACTGATGATGAGGGCGATGACGAGGATGAGGACGACGAGGACGAAGAAGATTCCAGCTGGTACGACGACGTCTTCAGCTATGGTACCAGCAGCGACGACGAACCGTATCAGGGGGGTTTTGTCCATCCTCAGTGGGAACCTCCTAGTGTCGTTATCGACGAGGACGATTACCTCTTTGATCAACTCGATGATAGTGACATCAGTTGTCTCCGACGCGGCGCGACGATCGGGATGATCCATGAATTCGATATGCAATATACGCACGACGAAGGGCTCATTGTTCGTGACGAGAACTTCAACTGCATCTTCCTTGGGTGGAACATCCGCCTCAGTGCTGACGACGTGAATGGGGAGATATACATGCGTTACATCGCGGACGATCTGACGACGAGACCGGAGAGATGGAGCATTATTGAAGACGAGCGTGGTGGGTATTACGCTCATCGGTTAGTGCCAGAGGATGAGGTGTATGAATACCGAGACACGGACTCGGACAACTACATGGATGTGGACGGTCTGGATTGAACACGAGTCATACCACAGTATTCGCAGGTTACTATTCTGGTTAAACAAACGTTGTAGATTTGGTCAAACTGTAGATGATGTATACGTAGATGTGTTGATCCATACACTGTACCTCTGAAATGACATGCACACCGCCGCTGTATCAATGAGCAAGACTAATACATTCAAGTTGATACATTACGAACGTTACTCAGAGTCCACTTGAAAAAGTTGCATGTTCGCATTGAAACTTACCGTCAGTAGTTTACTTACACCCAACTGATTTACTAGCCTAGGTGCCTACACTATTTCATACATAGTCTTCCCTACGCAGACTCAAAACTCGCTGGACGACGACATTTGTTCCTTCACCACCAGGTGCAATGCATGGGTGTGATTCCCCGCATTGATGGCGTTCTCGAAATCGGTTGAACACAAACTATGTCGGTGGATCCCTTGACTTTTGTTATCATGCAGATAAGCCTCTTAGTAAAACGTCTTGGCAAGAACCCACACTTATAGCGACTCAGCTGACAGTGTCTGAGACCTAGAAAGACCTGTTATCTTATTTACCGTACTGCAGATAACTTGTTGACCTGGCACTATTCTTACCATCATGACAGCGCTGTACCGCTCTGAAATTCTCACTCCGTTCCTTATCATTCCAAAATACACGAGCCGAGATAATGGAATATGTGAAAAGGGACACGGTACAGCCCGCGGAATCGTCACGTCGTTCTGCGAACAATGCGTTTCTCTACACAGGGCGCGATGAACCTCTTTCGGCCATCGACATGGGCCCTCGAACCAGAGAAGACGACGTTCGCTTCTCATGGTTGGAGTAACAAAGATATGGACCCAGTACCTCCCTACCTAAGGACTTGGACGTAAGTTGATATTGACAAAGTCTCTTTCATGACATAAACGGATTTAACTACCGATGATTCACTAGGACTTGGAACTACGTGCGTCATGTTTCGTTGATGAACCTACTACATACACCAGTCTCATGTTTCATGAAGGTTACGTATTGGCTATCTGATGCTACTAACCTTGCGGTCTGGGAGCTTGCTAGCTCTATGTTGGCCATCGGTCTCTCTTGGCGTCAAGCACTTCCATGCATTTCAGCGGCCTACAGTATCATTTCCGTGGTTATGGTACTGAATGGGACAATCGGCGCCCGTCTGCACGTCGCGTTTCCCGTTTTGAACAGATCGTCATTCGGTTTTTGGTTCAGCTACTTTACGGTGTTCAGTCGTGTAATCCTTTCCATGTTCTGGTTCGGTATTCAGGTGACTCCAAGTTTTCGTAGAGGAGTCGAGTTGACTGATTGTTGGCCAGACATACAATGGGTCGCAATGTGTATACCAGGTAATAATGGTTCTCGTAGCTCGTGCGAATGTACTAACGCCCTTTTGATCCGCTGAAGATGATCAAGGCAATATGGCCATCGATTGCGAGGATGCCAAATCACCTCCCTGCAAGTGCAAGTATCACGAGCTCAGGCCTTCTATGCTACTTCATCTACTGGCTGATCCAACTCCCATTTATGCTCCTCAGACCGCATAAACTGAGGGTATTGTGGCTTGCTAAGGGCATCATAGTTCCCATTGCATGGTTGGCGATGATCATCTGGGCATTTGTGAAAGTGCCTCCGTCTAGCGGACTTTTTGCGGAGCATGCAGTCATAACAGGGACCCAATTCTCGTTTAACTGGCTGAGTGCGATGAACAGTGCACTTGGCATATATGCCAGTTTGTCCGTCAACATTCCTGACTTTACGGTACGGCTTTCTTTCTATTCGCGTTTCTGATAATCCTAACATACGTATAATACTTGCAGCGATATGCCAAGAATGAGAAAGCGTAAATCGCCTTCTCATACAGCAAGCTCGTCACTAACACGCTTTTACAGGCAATACATACAGCCTTTCATCATACCGGTTGCATTCATACTGTGCAGTTTCGCTGGTATTGCAGTCACGAGTGCTGGAATTCAGCTTTACGGGGAAGTTCTTTGGGACCCGTTGCTTCTTGTCGATAAATGGGATAATCGCGCTGCTGCTTTCTTCGCTTCCTTTGCTTTTGCTCTCACGACGATTGGAACGAATATTAGTGCCAACTCCCTCGGCGCTGGAAACGACATGACCGTTTTGGCTCCCAAATACATCAATATCAGACGCGGTCAAATGATATGTGCTGTTATTGGGGGTTGGGCTATGTGCCCATGGGTGATTTTATCTAGGTGAGATTTACGTGTGGAAGAAATCACTGGCAAGCAACTCATCTATTGCACTATAACAGAGTTGAGGGATTCTTGACGTTCATGAATGGATACACTATCTTCTTGGGTCCGTTTGCAGGGATCATGGTCACAGATTTCTGGTTGGTTCATAAAGGCAAGGTGGACGTCCCTGCTATGTACGACCCAAAAGGACGATACCGGTACACTGGAGGATTCGTCAGTTCCAGATAGTTTTATGTGCTATACTCTTTCTGACGTGCTGAAAGAACTGGCGCGCAGTCCTTGCGATGCTCGTGACGGTGGTGCCGACACTGCCAGGTCTCGCGAACTCGATCAACCCGGCGATCAACGTAGGATATCTAGGCCGCTTGTTTGACATAGCGTGGATGTACGGCTTTGTAGTATCGTGCGTGGTGTACTATACGACCTCGGTGTTGTTCCCTGCGAAGGAAACGTATTGCGAGAAACTCATTTCGGCGGATGATGTAGTGGAGTATGATCGTGGTAGTGATGATAATACGCCGACGGTGACATATGTTGGGAAGGGAGAGCTTGAAAAACAGGACGACCAATAGATTGATCATACTTGTATGTGTAGTTACATGTATACTTAGATTGATGCTAGACTTTGCGGTAGACTGTCGAGTGCAGTACGTAGCTATCTGAGGCTACTGCAGTGAACGGACCGCTTTCGACTACGGATCGACTCGGTTGCTCCGCGGAACCTGAGACTGAAACAATGAGGCCAAGACTCGTTTGACCTGATCACAGACTCATCGGACCACTGCTGACAGCGCTGACAGACTGTGCTCGGAGTAAGGCAAAGCTGTACGTTTGTCTCCAAGGGATAACACCGGAAATGAAGGTGGGTTGTCAGCGAGGCGGTGACTGCGTCCACTTTGCACTTGTTTGCATCCCAAGCGGGTGATTCAAGTGAAGGTCTTGTTCTGGTAGTATAACAATTATCCTCCTGCAATCTTTGTCCAGCTGTCTCTTTCTCCATTAACTTGGTAGATAAAGGCCCAGTCATCAATCAACGACACCATCGCTTTCTTTCAGCTCGTCTCAGCTCAAGAACTCGTCGCTCTAACCAATTTGCCGCTCGTGAACGCTTCTGAATCACTCGGTCGACTGCTCGAAGCTACTAGTAAGACCTCATCATCGACGAATCACGCATGCAAGAAGCCGAGGAGCAAGACACATGTCGAATATGCAGCGCACCGGGAGAGCCGGGCCAGCCACTCTTTTATCCTTGTAAATGTTCTGGCACTATTCGGTATATACACCAAGACTGGTCAGTTTTACTCTCTCTTTGCTTTTTTCCCTTTTTGTTCACGTTTGTCTCGTTACTTTCTGTAGTTTGACAACATGGCTGTCACACAGCAAGAAGAAAACTTGCGATGTCTGCAAGCACCCGTACTCCTTTACGAAAGTTTACGCCTCTGACATGCCCGCATCATTACCTCCACTACTACTTATCCGTCGACTTGCCCAGCAAGCATTTTTTGCAACCTTGTTCGGGCTTCGAGCGATCATAATTGCCCTTGTATGGCTCGCATTATTACCTTGGATCACGATTTGGACTTGGAGAGTATACTTTACAATGGGAGATTCAACTGCGTGGTGGATTAGTGGCCGTGAACGGAATACGGACGTCCAACATATCAAAATTGTGCAGACCTTGACAGCTGCCAATGAAACAATTTCGTCATTGCGGAACGCCACCATTTTACATCGCTTCACATCTCGTGCATTCTGGCAAACTTTGTCATCTGATGTATTTGCAGGCCAGATCATCGCATCTCTAATCGTCCTCGTGTTCGTTGCCGTTTTCCTTCTCCGCGAATGGATATCTCAGAATGCAAGACCGGGGATGTTTGAAGACGATGATGTGCCTGTTGCTGCACCTCAAGAGCCTGCAGTCCTTAACCCACCCCCTGCAGACCACCTCGTACAAGATTTGAACGGTCATTTTCTCCCCCCTCCAAGACCGGCTCCCCCTGCCGTTGATGCAGATGTACAGCACGCAAGACTCTGGCGACCAAATCGACCTCTCGCACCCAATCCTGGTTTGGAAGGTCTGCGACGACAAGGCGAGGTAGAACGTCTGGGACCTGCACGTGACCTTATCGAACGACCTGCAAATCCTCCTCCTCCCGATCCACTATTAGCCCCAGTGCCTCCTTCGGTACCAGCACCCCCGTTTATTGACCTGATGGT
Organism: Chalciporus sphaerocephalus; assembly: GCA_038094055.1. NCBI lineage: Eukaryota > Fungi > Basidiomycota > Agaricomycetes > Boletales > Boletaceae > Chalciporus > Chalciporus sphaerocephalus. The sequence goes on along the minus strand of JBBPTH010000069.1, from coordinate 13,798 downwards.
CCCTGATCGTGGTAAAGGAAAGGCGAAGGATGAGGGAGATGACGTTGAATCTGAGTCGGCATTTGATCTCCGCAGGCGGATTCGCAGGAGACCGGAGACCGACAATCAAAGCACCCAGCCATCTGCGGAGGGTACTTTGGCCGTGACCTCCGGCTTTACGCCTCAACGACCATTGAGCAGCTTTTCATCAAATAATTCACTAGAACCACCCTTCGAATTTACGTTCAGACTTCCCCAGGAAGACTCTAGTGCGAGTGTAGAAGACGTTTTCGAACCGACCCCGGAAGTCCCGGGACGATCTCTTGTCGCACTCCAGGATGCCGTTTTGAATGGTACACCTCTTCCAGAGGAGGAAGGGGGTCATCGACCTCGGTCCATTGTCTTTACTCCCGACTTCTCCCTTTCTGCCACTCCCCCTCGCTCTCGGACGCCGGATAGCTTCCCACCACATCCGGCATTCCCGTCGCCGACATCCTCAGATTTCGGTGTCATGTCAATGTCTGAAGATGATCTTGGCCTCCAGGACAGTGTAGGGCCTAGCGGGACGTCCTCGAGTTACTTGCCATCGCAACCTCAAGCAGTGTCATCATCTGATGTTGGGAGTATCGACGGAAAGGACGAGAGAGATGAAATGGAGGACGAGTTTGCTCATTATTTCGGCGCTCCCGGCCCTGCAACACTCGAAAATGGTAGTATCCATGGTATGAGAATACCATCTCCCGACACTCCTATGGTCGAGGACGTTCCTAAGGTAGATGGTGGGGAGGTGGTATTCCTCAAAGAGGAGGCCCGTGAAGACGATGAGGATGATGAGGACGATGATGATGATGATGAGGCGCGGGACCATGTGTTCTTGGATGCAGATATGGACCGTGAGGAGGAAGAGGAGGAAGAGGATGCAGCGGACATCAGGGAGATTAATGTTCCAAACGGAGCTGGAGTGCAGGCACCGGCAGCACAGCCTGTTGCTGGTGCTGAACCGGTGAATGATGCCATGGATGATATGGAGGCCGGCGTTGAGGATGATATGGAAGGTGCACTAGAAGGTATGTTTCATTGTTTAACGCGAAGAAGATCACAATGCTTAGTCTTCAACAGCAATTGGTCTTCGAGGTCCAATACTCGGTGTAGTGCAAAACGTTGGTTTGCAGAAATTTCTTCGTTGGCCTCTCTGACTGATGTGATGTACAGGTAATTCTGATGATTTTCGTTTTGGACACTGCCATTGGGTTTGGAGTGTGGCTCCCATTCACTCTTGGAAAAACGACTGCCCTTCTTTCTCTGAGTAGTGGTGTCTCATGATTCTGCTCTTCGCTCATAATTTTGTTTGTCAGCTTGACCCCCAAAGGGCTTTGTTCATCCTTCACCTCCCTATCCGGGCAATGCGGATTGTCACAGATCCCTTTGTGGACTTCCTCACCCTCATCATTGGTCGCTTCCTCTTCCCGTTCTTCTACCGGATTTTCAGAATCAGTGTCCTCAGCGTGTTCAAGAGCGTGACTTACTTAGCTGGGAAACTGGTCCCATCATCGTCAACCTCCTCTCAGTCCCCAGATATGACTTCATGGATGTCCTCCATAAGAGCAAATTTTTCCACTAGCGGAACTCGATTGGTGCAATCATCAGCTCAGGAACCCTCAACAAGTCTATCACAGAAAATCAACGCCTTCTTTGAGGGCAACTCCCCCCTTGCACAGTTCCTAGAGCCTTATCTCGCTGCTGTCGGTCGAGAAGTCAGGCTTTTCGGCACTCGTTTCCAGGAGTCATGGATTCGATTGACTTTGGGCAACGGAAGCACCGAACGTGCATTCGCTATCCTACTGGGCTACAGTGTCGTAGGCATTCTGTTGGCGCTCTATTTGAACGTGTTCACTGTGGGGAACGCGAGAACGGCTGGCAGAGCGGTCCGAAATGCAGTTCGGCAACAACTATTGGTTATAAAGGTGGCAATGTTCATCATTATCGAGCTTATCATTTTCCCACTTGGCTGTGGTATCATGTTGGATGCGTGCACCGTCTGGGTGTTCCCTGAGGCATCTCTACAGTCACGAGTAGCGTTCTTTACGCAGGCTCCGTTAACCGCGATGTTCTACCACTGGGTTGCTGGCACGATGTTCATGTATCAATTCGCAGTTCTGTTAGCAGGGTGCAGGAATATCATGCGGCCAGGTGCGATGTGGTTTATCAAAGATCCTCAAGATCAGAACTTCCACCCCATCCGCGATATCTTGGACAGACCCACGTTCACACAATTCCGCAAACTCCTCATTAGCGCGTTCATGTACGCGATGGTGGTAGCGTGCGGCGTTGGTAGTCTCGCAATTTTACTATTTATTGGGAACAGATCCATATTCCCTATTCGTTGGAAGACGCGGGAACCGCTCTCTGAAGTACCGGTCGATCTATTGTTCCTGCAAATCGTGCTTCCATACACGATGCGCTATTTACGTCCTCGCAAAGTTGTCTACAGCGTGGCGGTCCAGATCTGGAAGGTTTTAACTGCTCGACTCCGGTTGTCTTCGTACATGTTTGGAGATCGACACCATAAGGAAGAGTATACTAGGACATACAGGACCTGGTCTGCCTTTACTCGGGGACTTTTGAGTGACAACATGGATGTGGATATGACTCGAGATGGAACGTTCCGCCGGGTACCTGCTAGCGACAACATCGCGCTCCCTCGAGACATGCGCGCCACTGCTGAAGTCACCGAAGATGGTATTCCGATCGACGACGCAGCAAAAGAGCTGATAGGTATACAAAATGCAGAAGCGATGAAGGCGAAACGTGACATCAAGAACGACTACATCATCGTGTACATCCCTCCTAGCTTCAGAACGAGGATCATCGCCTTTGTCGCGGCGGTATGGACGATCATGGCTATCGTCGCTGCTGTATGCATCGCTGTCCCAATTCAAGTCGGGAGACGCTTCTTTGCGCTGTTCTCCTCAACATCGGTTCATGACGGCTACTCTTTCCTCGCTGGATTCTACCTTCTGTGGGCATGTTATTTAGTCGCGAAGGCGGCCGAAAGCATGGACAGGCGTCGTCAACGTGGCACTGGGGATGGGCCCCGTCCAGATTTCGCAGTCTACTTTGCCAAGCAGAGCCTTCTTTGGGTGGTGAAAATCACGTACATGGGCGTCTTCTTTGGTGTCGTGATCCCAATCCTGCTTGCGCTCGTCGTGGACATGTACATCATCATGCCAATACGGTTAACTCTCCACCCAAATATAGTGCCGACTATCAGGTTGGTCGATATGTGGTCTCTTGGGCTCGTGTACTGCAAGATCATCGTGCGGTTACGTCAGAGACTGCAATTGCCACCGCGACAAAATGGAGCCTTACAACTGCTCTTGCTCAGCGGGTGGACAAACCCTAATCCCCGTTACGCGACCAAGGCACTCATTATCCCCGTGGTCCAGACTCTTCTCGCATTGCTCCTCTTGCCAGCGGGTGGCGTATACGTGGTGCGAGAGTTGCTGCATGTTCAACTTAGTAGGAAATTTTTGTGTAAGCACCCATTCGAGCTTGGGGTTGAGAGATAAACTAATGGCGTATACGTTGTTCTAGTCATGCACGTCTACCCTGGCATCTTTGCCGTGGTTGGCCTGTCTCGGATGTTCTTCTCTGCCCTGTCCGCCTTGTCCGCTTGGTCGCAATCGATTCGGGACAAGGAGTTTTTGGTCGAGATGCGGTTACAGAACCTCGAACCAGACAAGGTCGATCAAAAGACGAGGTCAAAAATGGGAGAGCTCACCGAGTTCACCACAGTGGTGCGTGGGGATCGCGGGGAAAGAGTTGGCATCATAGTAGAAGACATATGAGGGGGTGCGTCGCGCATCAAGGGGCTGCTAGCATTACTTTACCATAGACGCTCGAACGAATACTGATCATTCGTCGTATCATACAGTTTGGACCAGCACATGTAAAATTTAGTTGTACACAAAGCATTTTTTTAACTTATAACTTGGAATCTTTTGACGTGTGAACCAATGCAGGACATATATTAGCCTGAGAGGGGTCTTCCCCATAGATTCTACACGACGTTCGAGTCACCCCGCTGTCGCAGTTGATCCACATTTTTTTCTCAGGAATTCGATAGTGTCCCCGAACCGTCCAATAGAGAACCTCACGGCGGGCAGTTAGTTGCCCAGTGTCTTTCTAAGTTCTGACCCACGATATGACACAAACGTGCCCGTGTTACGGTCTGTTGCGGTGTCAACATGTAAACCTGACTTGATGATCGAAAGATGACAGGGGGATATACGCGAAGCGAAGATCTCGCTGTCAGAATCTTAAAACGTTTTACTTGTTTCGTACCTCTTCCCGTGGGGATTTGCACCGATTCTAAAACGTGAATCTTGTCGTTGATTGTCTAACTGGGGATGAGTCTCGCGACGGAGTGTATCATGTATGTTCCTTGGGAGACACACGAGCGCGTAAAGCCGAAGTTGAGCTATCTTTTCCGCTGAACCTTGCCGAATCCATGCTGACGCTACGACAGGATGAGCGGGGGAGGACGACAACCTTGGTATAAAGGTGTGATGCCGTATGATGCACGTTAGACTCAGCTGAAGTTTTTCCAAGGCCACTTTATCTCCGCCCACGAGATTCACGGTCCACTGCCTCAGCGCTAGAACGTCACGTAGTCAGCGGTCACAAGCGACGACACCATGAAACTCGCGACCCGCGAGTGTCGGACGAGAGGCTTAACGCAACTCCTGTCGGGCGTGGAATTGTCATGGGGGGAATTCCGAATGGTATAGAGTGGGTGGCAACCATGGCGTCATACGTAGGACGTCAGGTTGAAAATAGGTCCATGACACCTGAGATGTCGCCTCACCTTCACACGGAAGTAAGAACGTACTGGGTTCACTGGTGAGTCAATGAGCGCCAGGGGATGATCGGAGAGATTGCGTACATATTTCTCGCTACAGGTTTTGTTCGGGATGGCGGGACCAAGTGAAGATGCCGGTCGGGCAGTCGGCATACTTGACTTGGGCGGTGCAATTGCAGCATGATGTGTTACGAAACATCGATGGAGTTGAGAGACGCGTGGGATTGAAGAAGGTGTATGACACGTCAACGAAGAGGGATCTGAAGAGAATCGTGACATACGTAGGTTATTTCTTTTCTATTCCATTTTCGTAGAGCTCGTCACGCTTCCACTGTGAAAGAGGAACATCTCACGAGCTCGGGTGAAGGGGAAGGGTCTAATAAGCACCGACGATAAGTAGGTGTGTCCTTGAAACGTGGCCGATGAAGAACGGAACGCTCCGACACCCCATGTATCGAATAGAGCCACCCTATCAACATCCCATTGACATTTATTTGATAGATGTGAGTCATCGCACAGACTTGAGTGTGAACGCGATCGCTGGTCCTCGTCATCAAACCTAACCATTAAGTGATAAGGAAGGTCGTCGAAGTCACGCAAAGCTAGACACAACGGGGTATCCAACCACGAGAACAGATCTATACAAAAATGGGATGTGGCAGAGGAGGTCACGATGTTCAGGTGGCTAACCAAGGAAATAGTTGTCGTGACAAACCTTGCTGGTCCATTGTTTGGAGCTAAGTTCCATGCCACTTCGATGATAAGACACACACACCTTTCCCGCATGCCCAAGACGCTGATCGGCGTCTCAGTGATGTGGTGATACATTCCGTAAAGTCTCCACGTTTCTAGAGTGCCTGGTGGCAGAAACCCTTTACTAAGACCCTGTGGCAATCCGCCCTGTTCGAATAAGTTGATGGGGACTTGAAGATGTGCACGGTCCAGCTTTTGATTCTTGACGATGAAGACGCCCAACAACGGCACCGATGGCAAAATTTTTGAAGGGATTCCCACCTTTGTGGGATAATCAATCAAAGTCGGAATTAATGACGGACAAAGTTGGACCAAGTCAGCGGAAAGATACCTGTTCAGATTGAGTTCAGCGATGGTAATACAGACTCTGTAGGAAAGTCGAAACTCGCATCAACAATTGGGGGACTGACCTGCGGTACTTTTTACCTGAGCGGTCAAAAAAAAAGAAGAAAAAAAGGGTAACATGTCTTAGTGTCAGCGTACGCCACCAGATATTAACTCGAGCTGGTGTGGTTTGAGAAAACTTGTGAGATCGATGAGCCGCAAGACCGACGCAGTCGGAAAATACCCACCTAGAAATAGGGACATGGCTGTTAGGTGAAAACAAAAATGGGCCAAGTCAATAGGTGGATTTTCATGGGAAGATGACTGACTAGAATTGTATCACGAATCTCATTTTGAGTGTGAAGAAATGAACCAGTCCAGTCCATGTGGTCTACTAACCTCGAGGAGGAGTTATCAATTGTCAACTCCAACTCAGCGACCTATTCAATGCACTGCCACGTTGACCAGGATCGTTGGCGCTTGAGGTCAATCTACTCTCTACAGCCGCATTCGAACTGGATACAGACAGCGTGGCATCTCATCGGACAAAAGAAAACGCCACTCTAGTAATCCCAGTGAACCTTTAGGTGGTGCGAACAACGTGCAGATCATTGGACTACCCTGAAAGTCCGGTGGACCAATATTGGCCAGCTACGGTCACATAGACACCGGTTCCTAACCTCGAACTCGCCAACATGACAGTCAGTCCTCGCTACTACTCATCGCCGTGTGTCCCACACTGAATGCATCGTGCCAATGGCTAGGACCTTACTTACTGTTACTTGCATATGACTGAACATGATCTTAAAGTTATTGACACGATCGACAGTCCTCAATATATATCGGGGGAACTGTCTGACGACGGTGCGACATTTCAATCGCTACTTTCCATGGTTTCCGCGAAATAGAAACTCTTTTTTTTTTCACCTAGATCTCGACATTCCAGCGCACATGATACCGCCAAATCCCGATGACTCTGACAGTGAGCTGTTCTCGTTTACACGTTGGACCGCGTTTCCCTTTTCAAGTTGACGGGTATCTCCAGTACTGCCTTCACAGGTACATCCTTCCTATCCGTACGGTAATCCCACCAACACAAAACATCCGGCTGCAAGACCGAGACCACCGTATGATCCGACCTCTCGAGCGTTATTTGAAGACATGGGTTACGGTGGTGGCGGCGTTAATGGCGCGTTGCGTTGGAAAGACTTAGCTTTGGAGCAGTTGCTCCCTGTCGACGAAGTGAAAGAAGAGATGAAACGCGCTGCCGAGGCTAGAAAAATGGCCAATGGCGCAACCGGTCAGGCGCACCATCATCCACCCCCTCCACCTCCTCAGCCGCCGGCAGATGAAGCGGATCAAACGATCGAAGAAGAAGAGGACGAGCTGGAAGAGGAAGAGAACAGCTCTGACCATGACGAGAATGACGTTGAAGGCAGTGAGGACGAAGAAACCAATGATGACGACGACATGTAGAAGACATAATTAACACCGTTATCTGTCGCTACCTACAGTTGCCACGAGAGCGTCCCCGACATCCCCATGTACCAAGTCTTTCGTATCCACTTCTTGTTCAATCACCCAATCGTATGCTTCTAACAGCCGTGTGTCCGTCAACGGTACAAAGTGGTTTGCCAGTACACGAATAATATTGCTAACGCGTGAAATCGCGCTTCTGGTTGCAACATCGATATCGTCGTTCTGATTGGAGTAAACGGCTTCTGCGTCGAACCCTTCTTCACCGTGTTCACTGTCCTGTACATGTTTGCTAACCCATATATAACCATTTAATCCAAGGATGAGATCCACTCCACAGGGAAGGGAAATAAAATGGGACTTTAGGCGCCGTATCAGCACTGGTGGGACGACCACCAGCTGACCATTACGGAGCTGAGGGGGGCTCGTGAGCAAACAACATGCCAAACGCGGTGAACTACCCAAGCTTGCCATACTTGAGAGACCTTGTGTGCAGTGACATGGCACCGTCTGAGAAAAATGCCTGGACTTCTGCAACGAGGAGGTCCCCTTCTTCGAAGAAAGTTCGCATCTGGAGTTCATCGCTCTCCAATTTACGGCGCTGATGGAAAAGGAAAGAAGTCACGCGAGAATGAAGGAAGGTGGTGCGTGGTGTGACATGCCTGAACACCTCCGGGCAGGTTAACAGACGAAAGCATCAACACAGCATCTTGGCGTGAGTTTGCGTCTACCTTCCACCGCCGTGGTTGGACCTATCTCATTTTCCCAAACAATAATGTGATTAAATGAACTCTCAAGATCCGGTCCAACGGACCTCAGTAATACGTCCCACAACCAGATCGCCAACTTCTGCATTATACCTTTGAGTTCCAAGATAGGGGGCACTGATGAGATGTTGATCATGAATGAAATGGAAGATTGTTCACCTTGTGCGAACTGCACGGACGGTGACTAGCTTGTTCACTCGCTCTACAGTGCCCGCTACGGAGGCAATCACCTGTTCTTGGTCAACATACGTCCCATGACCGCTTTTTTGTGCCCTTGTTCAGCGGCTGTCTGAGAAAATAGTTTCGGAGTTGGGGACCCACCGCATCGAATCATGGGACGACGTGATTGTTTCGCCTGGATAGGTTAGCTTGGACCCGCTGCCATCGAGATCGTCCATGTCCATGAGATCTTGAACATCCGGATGGTGTCGAGTAGCGAACTGATACGCGCTGGCCGTTTGTTGTGTCGACGAGACAAAGGAGATCATGACTGCTTTTGCTTTGTGACTACAGTCCCATATTCAGGTACGAGGCATTAGACTTTTTACGTAATCCGCAGACCAGAGGTCTTTGGACTGTCAGTGTCAGCTTTGCTTGTTGACATTGATCGATTGATCACGCTTCAGTTTCCTTTCTTCATTGACCTATCTGATCCAATCTGCCAACCGAAAAATCACAGCGTAGCACCGTGGATTTCATACTTTTTCTTTGGTAATGTCCGTCCAGGACCATGACGCGGCCCGGAACATCAAGCCTTCATTCGATGATCTCTCAAGTGCCATCCGAAACAGGGGGTTCCCATCGCGAAATATCGGTGTTAATCCTTGTCATGAATTGATCACATCAGGCATACACTCTATTGATGGCGATATACTACGGTAACAATATTGAGAAGGCAACGATAACTGGACAGACAGACAGAGGCTACAGAATTGGACAGACAGCAAGATTGATAAATACTATGAGCTCTACGCTCCCTACAGGGTCAATCCAAGGTCAGTTGCAAGTCAACAGATCGAAGGTAGGGCGCTCTCACATGTTAATTTTAAGTACATATAAGATACGAACGCATTACGCGCTTTACTTGTAGGCCAAGAAATAAGCCGACAAGGCGGGCAAATCATTTGACCCGGCATCGGAGTAACCTTGTCTTCGTGATCCATTGAACTTGAGGACGACAACCGTCCCGCACCACGCCTTGGCAGCTGCGCCAGAGGTGATGTGATAGATGGCGCGGTTGATCGGTGCACCGCGTGACAGGGCGGTCGGAGAATACCATAAATGGAGGGGGAATCGCAAGGGCTCACCATTGAGCCCTTGGGTCAAGACAATGCTCTCAGGCTGAGTATCGGGGAAGTGTCCGCTGACGAGAGGCTGGGGGCATATCCCATGAGACGGGACCTGAGACGGTCTGCATTTGACCGTGATGATCCTTGGACGCTCTTCTTCGGGAGAGAAGAGGATGGCGGACACCATGATTAACTGCTGTTCCGCTGGAGGCGGCGTCGCGATAATATTGTAATTTTGTGCGTGCGCCGCCGGGATGCACTCTTTGCGATGACGGGGCCAGTCCTGAAAGGGCGGGATCGCGTTAGCTTACGACAGTTCGCGTTACACGTGGAAATAGCGTGCTCACGCTCTGAAGGTGCTCCGGGGTGCAATACCATGCTGTTTGACAGCGACTGCACCACATGGAAGTAGGCCTGCAGCAGACAGTGCAAGGGTGATTAATGAGGGGGACAGGGTTCATAGTAGCACGTGGTGATAGACGAGAGGTAAGCTTGAGGAGGACAGGAGAACTGTTGGCGAACTGAAGTTGGCAGAGAGACCGACAGGGTTTAAATACTTTTTGTCAAAGAGTAATTCCGCGCGACCCTTAGGAACAGAACGACGCGGCTTGTTTAGTTGTGAGAAGGAAAAAAAAACATGCCCCCGGGAATATGTATTACATTTTGCATAAAGTTTTGGGATCTCGATGATGAACCGGTGAGGCGGTGTCTGGCTGGTTCCAGGCACACCAAGCTTCAAACTTCGACACGGCGGAGTGCCCGCGGTGAAGTAAAAAACCTACGAATATAAACGTGAGTGCGCTGTTGAGGCACACGACTGATAAATGGCTAGGATGTTCATTCATTGTCGTGTGGACGACTAACGGGGAACAAAAAGACAGCAAAGACGGGGGTGAACAGGTGAAACCTTGAGAACTTGCTGATCCCTTGTACGTGACAGCGGTACCGATCCAGTTCGACACTGGTTTGGTAGAGACTGACTTGGAAGTTCAAGATGAGGAGATCTCGCTGACCGGTAGAAGTGGGTAGGCTCATTACGTTAGAGAAATGAATAGACAGATTTACGATCAAAACCCTTCAAACATCTTCTGACACGCGAGTGCGAATCTCAGAAAACTGCACATCCCAACCGTGACGGAAGGGAAAATATATTACATTATTATATTTATCATAAAACGTGGTAACCTCCAAATAATACCACCGGTCACTACTCCGGTCGGATTGTCCTTTCACCAGCTGACCGGCCATCTCCGGCCACTCCTGCTGTCACTCGCGAACGCTGTCACATTTGTCACGCCTCGCTTGCCATTCTACACCACCACAATGAGCGACGATGAAATGAACATCGATGAGGGTCCGTACTTTGGTTGCTGTGCACTTGTTCTTGCTCACTTCTTCACGGTGATTCCATAACTCAGTTGCCAACGCGGGCGCCGTAAGACGCAGAGGAAGGGGGTTTAACAACACCGCTGGTACCTCGTTTCCCTTGCCAAGTTGTTTCATTCCACTTGACACCCTGTATTTCCGTTCTTTCAGGTGGAAACGATGGCGCTGTTACCGCAGAAGCCACTTACGATAGAGTCGAATCATCACATATCAAAGACTCGGACACTCGCGCTGCCCGTTGTACGTTTTTACAAATCCTTTATAATGGTCAAAGAGCCGGTTTCCCGCCGCATGGTGCTGATTTCCGTTTTGCAAATGTACAGCTGTAGAAGGATGGATTGTCTTGGTCACCAATGTTCATGAAGAGGCAACGGAGGAGGACGTCACCGATAAATTTGCCGAATTCGGAGAAATCAAAAACTTGCACCTGAACCTGGATCGCCGTACAGGCTATGTCAAGGGCTATGCGTTGGTCGAGTACGAAACGATGGCCGAAGCACAGGCTGCCATCGATGGTGCATCAGGTACACCACTGTTGGAACAGGTCATACAATGCGACTACGCATTTGTGCGACCACCACCATCTGGCCCAAAGAAGGGTAGAGGTCGCGAAGCACGGGGACGGAGTGCCAGTCCGTCGCGGAGATGAGAAAGTAATGTAAACATTCGTAGTATACTTCTTCAATGTTGTCCACCAGCTCTTCTTGACAGTGCGTTGCATTGCATTTCTTTCTGTTGATCCGTTTCGACTGTTCATGGTAGTTAGGCTACGAAGGGGCTATCATGGCTAATTTTACTCGTCTCCTCGGCGGGTCACCCACCAATGGAGTAGCTCATTACCGACCACAGCAGCATTTGTTGCTAAGCACCTGGTTCACCAAGCCTACACCTTGGATGACAAGTAGTGCAACGACATCTCCATGCTCCGCCCAAACACTGGCTTCAGCGCTAGTCGCTATGTACATACGTAGTCGCGCATCGCCCTTGTCGATCCCTTTCTCCTGGGGAGGTCACGTTTCCCCATAAAGCATAGAGAGGGGGGTGTACGACGCGCTGAGCTGAAAAGAGTTCTCACGGGTTTCGCAGGTGCCACCAACGCGCTTGGTTTTGTTGCACAAGTCAAGCTCGCGCATTGCAACTCGACGCGCCATTTCGAACGATGCCACGCGCTACAAGCGTTAATTCGGATGGCGAACCTGATCGAATTGTCACAGGATCCACAAAGAAAAAGTATTCTTCAAAGAAAGCACGCCGAGCCTCCTCTGAAGTGGATGATGTTGAGGAGGTAGAGGAGGAGGTAGAGGAGGACAATGAGAGCGGGGTTGAGGAGGAAGAAGAGGAAGCAGAGGAGGAGTACGAAATTGAGAAAATTCTCGATGCAAAGAAAGGAAAGTTCCCCCATGTGAGTGGTTCCGTTCCCCATTGTCCTCTGATCATTGACCGTACGGCGTCTATTATCATCAAGGGCCGTATGGGGTACTTTGTCAAATGGAAGGGCTACGGCCCCGAGCACAACAGCTGGGTGGACGAGCATGATGCGGCGAATGCCCAAGAACTTATCGACCTATATTGGGCAGAAAAGAAGAAGACGAAAGCAGGTCCTCGCAAGTCTGAGCCTGTCAAGTCGAAACCTAGAGCATCCACTGACAAGGCATCGAAGATGTCTCTGACGGAGGTTGAGTCCTCGGTCGAGCCCGAATCGAAGAAACGTAGCAGACCAAAAAAGGACGAGCCCTCAGATGCGATGGAGGTAGAAGAGATTGAAGAAGACGAACAGAGGACGAAGAAGAAACTTCGAAAGAGCAATGGCGCTGGACGGTCGAAGAAGCAGGAATCTGACGACGAGGAGGTATTTGGAAACATGAAGAAATATATGAGCACGGCGTCTTGGGAGGATCTCATCGAGTCTATCGATACAGTCGAACGCGAGAGCGACGGGGAGCTCTACGTGTTCTTCACTTTGAAGAATGAAAAGAAACGTGTAAGGGAGAGCTCACGCATTGCTGCGCTGAAATTCCCCCAAAAGGTTCGTTGCTAGCGCAGGCAATTCCCTGAAGCGATGATCTTGATTATTTCTAAACCAGCTCATCATGTTTTATGAATCGAACCTACGGTGGAAGTCAGGCGACGATCCGATCGACTCCGAGTGATTCCAGATATGTACGTCCCCACATGGCCCCACTTATTTCTTGTTGCTTCAGGAGTGTTCCTACTTTAATAAACTCCATCTGCTCATGTACTTTGATCTTTCCTGTTGTTTGATTGGTCGTTCCGATTCAATGGGTGTAACCTACGTTAACTCCAAATCGTTCGAATCGCCGTGGGTGGGGAGTCAAACGTTTACATTTGAAAATGGATTCTACAGGTCATGAGATCGGTACCGGGCAAAATGAGAGGCACGTTCACACTACGCGACATAAGTGACTTGCCCAACTCAGCTGAGGTTCTCGTACTGGTGACATGGTCAGCATACACATATTTCATACGAAACTCGAACGTGAGTGTGCGCCACACGGAGGTTATCTGATTCGTGTACTCAATGTGCCTCCGAACTGGCAGGCCTCGTTCTCTTTTACAACATTTCGTCAAGGTACGGAACGAGTCAACGTACGTGCGAGCCGCATCACCAACATGCGAAGAAGAAGAAGTTGGACCCTCGTTCCCTGTGCGCACTAAATGACTAGTGTGCCCGAGACAATGCACCGCCCACTGAATATGTGATGCTGGGGGAATGAGACAGGGGCCCTCATCTCCTCCCACGTCTCAGTCCCTTTTGACTGGTGTCAAGTGTTTCATAGTTATTGAATCTCGATGATTCTGGGCTGTCTATCCCTGCCAAACTTCGACTCGTGAATGTCCAAGTGTGGCAGCTGAGCCTGTCAGTGATCGATTGATCTTTGGGTTGTGCACAGCCATTTCAATGATTCCAATGCCATGTGGGTGCCATGTGTGAGTAACTCAGT
>JBBPTH010000068.1:95000-110847 GCA_038094055.1 Chalciporus sphaerocephalus | reverse complement strand
TAATTCTCATTACAAAGACTGAAGACTAGAATATCTCATTCACTGGAAAGGCTATGATAAAAGCAAAAGAACTTGAGAACCAAAAGTCACATGGATAACACAAAGCAAGCAGTACTTGACTTTTATAAAAGAAAGCTCCATGCATCTTGCCAACTTGTAATGTCTTCAGATATCTTTGCTTTATTATTTAAAAATACAGAAAAGAAAACATAACTTTAGTTGAATCAGAAGATAAACCTTTTGATTACCTGGAAGTTGATCTTTAGAGAAGGGATAGTGTTACAAATGCTATTTTCTGGACTTATAATATTTTCTCTTTCTCTATTATCTTATTTTATCTTTGAGTATAGACTTCTGTTACAAATGCTACTTTCCAACTTATGAACTTAGAAGATTTTCTCTTTCTCTTATCTTATCTTTGAGCACAGACTCCTATTTATTTTCTTCACAACTCTACTTGTACTCATAGACATATCTTACTTTCCTTTCACATAATCTCAGATCTATGAAATTCTTTACCCATGTCTCATGATCTTCTCACTTCTTTTATTTATAATCTTCTATTCTATGATACTGTTACAAACGGTACATTTCTTACCTTTCTTATCCTACACTTTTACTTACTTCACTATGCTTTTACTTGACTTAGCTTTACTTTTGGACTTAGTCGAATATCTTGTACAATAGTCACGTGACTTGATCACGTGACACGGACCATCTTTCCGCTTACTCATATATGCTTACTCTTGATTACTCATTCTTGATTACTTTTCTTACTAAGACTGCTGCGCCGCAGTCAATCCTTACTCATCATTTCTATTGTTCTTACTCAGCTTACTGCGCAAGGCTATGCTTGCTGCGCATTGCTGTACGATCTACTTTTGCTATTGGCTAGTAGTTAAGGTTCATACCAAATAGGTACAAATACACCAATAGTATATAAACCAGGAGTCTGAAGGGCGTCCCCCTCAGTCTTGTTCTCCTGGAGTTCTCCTCATCAGCTCTCCACTTGCCTGACTACTCTATTGTTCTAACACAAGCATCTCAGCGCTCTTGGTGAGTTGTTGAGTGTTTCATTAGAACAAGACTATACTAACTTTCCCCTTGCAGATTAGCTACCTGCAAGCCGAATCACTAGAACTTGAAGAGTAAACCAGTACTCATATCGATAAAGAGTAAGAACCTCCCTCTAGATAAGGTCAAGGGCAATAACTGACAAGGCTCACCCCAGTGTTCCGCAACACATACCCACCAGTCCGCACCAACATCACATACCCCGGGTACGACATCTTTGAAACCCACGACCCCGTCACAGGTTGTCTTAGAGATTGGGTCCAAGACCCCAACGACCAAGAGATAATCCCATAGCCTGACACCCCACTTTCCCGCTCTCCTAGCCCTGCTTGTGGGAGCGTCGGCCCCTACTTCCGCTTTGACCCTGCTGACCTACTTGGTCGCCTCAATCTCCTTGTAAGGATCCCTCTACCCACTAGAGACCCACGGTCTAACCAATCCCATCAGAACCCTCTCAACCCCGAAGTTGAGAACCATATCAGAGAATATAGAAATAGATTTGATCCCTACTATCCGTTCCAACAACCACCTCCCGAACTCCCCGAGCCCATTGACTGGGCTCCCCTAGGTCCCCGTTTCCAACCGGCAAACTTTGAACCGGTCCCCTAGTTCCCCATCTCTAGTAGGATCCAGTTCCTTATTCATTACTTCCAACATGTCTCATCACAAACTCCACCAGATCTGCGTCGGGACCTATCTCGACGTTTTCTCCAAGCTACAACAGAGGAGATTGCTGGCGAAGGACCTGTCCTTCCGGATCGCGGACCGAGAACTAGCGTACCACCAGAACGGAGTCCGGCTATAGAGAATAAGAAGAAGAGAAGGATACGTAGAAAAGACAGTGCCTATAAAAGTACTACTCCTTGCTCTCGCCTCGCTACTCGTGCAACTAGGATTAGGATACTGGTACCTCCCCTACGCCCTTACGGCAACCTACCTTATCTTAGGCCACAAAGTAGTCTCAGGAGACCTCTGTGGTTCAATTGAAATCACCTACACTGTTTTCAAAATCCATCCTATTGCCCCTAAACAAGAAGTAGAACAAGAGTCAGAAGAAGAAGAAGAAGAGGAAGAACCTATTCCAGTCAGAGTCAGACCTCCTACTCCAGCCAATCAAATAAATATTTCTTTTTCTCACTCTCAAAGAGAAGAATCAGAAGCGTCAGAAACCGCGTATTTCCCTGCTCCACGAAATTTACCCCACATAAACCAATTTTCCGTTTATGGCATCTCTGTTGCTGATCGCGCCGCACCTCCTCCTTACCAAAGAAGGAACCCTTCTGCCGAATTACCCGCTCCTGAACCAGAGAACTAGCACACTGGACTGTGTAAACAGACATACCAAATTCACTAAAGAAAAACGCCAACGTTTTCAATCTTCTATTATCAAACTCGCTCAATGAAAGCTCTCTAATGCATATCCAAAGGACTCTCCTTATTCTCGATTACTTAAACAAGCCAGAAAACTCTCACGAAAACATAAATAAACATGTCTCACAGAACTGACGTACAAGATCTCATTGACGCGCTTAATGCGCTAACTTTAGAACAAACGAATGCTAATGAGGAAAGAAAGAAAGACGTTACCAAGAAGATTGCTGACCCAGGCTATTGGGATAGAAGCCGCCCCACTTTTCGCTTATGGTGGCTCCAAACCAAGCTATGGGCTGCCCAACAGACTTGGGACACAAATCAACTCCGTACCGTGGCAATTCTCTCACAGATGAATGGAAAGGCATCCAGGTTCGCACTCCTAACACTAGAAGCATGTGAAAGGAATGCCGGAATTCCAGTAGGAACACCTTCAGTTATCCCAGGAGACGCCGCCTGGCTAACTTTAGCCGAATTAGAAGCCAAAGTCTGAGGCTTCTTCCAGATAGAGATTCTAGCATACGAGAGCTTGAAGAAGCTAGAAGTTCTCAAACAAGGATCCATGGATATCCACTCATTCTCACAGCTCTTCATCATTCTTTTCCAAGAATCAGGAATCTCAGAAGAGCACGGTCTAACCATACTAAGAAAGGCAGTTGACTTCCGCATTTATCAACAACAAGCCCTAAATATGACCCAGGCCAATACCGTGCAAGAACTCCTAGATGACTACGTAACTATTGGAAAGGAATACGAAAGAATGAGATTAGAACGATCCACAGGAAATCCGTTCCGATCCTATTCTGGGAGCACTTCATACCAGAATAACTCACACCCGCCACCTCAGCCAAGGTTCACCGAATATGGAATACAACCAGGTCGAGGTGCACCCATGGACATTGGCGCTGCAAACAGAACTTCTTTAAGAGGCAAATGCTATAATTGTCTCGGTCCACACCTCGCACGTGATTGTAAACAACCCTCCACACGCTGCCGAAACTGTGGATGGTCATGAGGTGAACACAAGAACAATTGTAGGAACTACAAAGGAAAGAGCACATGCCAAGCTCGAACCTTGAACTCAGACCCTGAAGAATCTCACGATTCACAATTGGAATTCGACGAGATGAAGGCCTCCTTCCTTGAAACAAAGGAAGAAGAAAAGGAAAAAGCCAAAGCAATCTAGACAAACTGGGTGTCCAGGTCGCCAAAGCTAACAAGAAACAATCTAACAATAGTCTAACGGGGTCTCATTCAAGTGAGCTCGGCCGGGACTTGAAACCGGTGCTTAATTCCGTTAACACAATAGACAACGAAATCCCAGACCAAATCCGTATTCGTGGGAACAATTCCAGAGAGATTACCCTATCTGAAACACTCAACAACTCACCTAGAGTGCTGAAGTGCTTGTATCGGAACAATAGAGGTAGTCAGGCAAGTGGAGAGCTGATGAGGAGAACTCCAGGAGAACAAGACTGAGGGGGACGCCCTTCAGACTCCTGGTTTATATACTATTGGTGTGTTTGTACCTATTTGGTATGAACCTTAACTACTAGCCAATAGCAAAAGTAGATCGTACAGCAATGCGCAGCAAGCATTGCCTTGCGCAGTAAGCTGAGTAAGAACAATAGAAATGATGAGTAAGGATTGACTGCGGTGCAGCAATCTTAGTAAGAAAAGTAATCAAGAATGAGTAATCAAGAGTAAGCATATATGAGTAAGCGGAAAGATGGTCCGTGTCACATGACAGGTGTCATGTGATCAGGTCACGTGATCAAGTCACATGACTATTGTACAAGATATTCGACTAAGTCCAAAAGTAAAGCTAAGTCAAGTAAAAGCATAGTGAAGTAAGTAAAAGTGTAGGATAAGAAAGGTAAGAAATGTACCGTTTGTAACACTATCCATTAGCATAGCACCTATTAATGGCAAACAGTTAACAGCCGCAGAAGCCCTGCTGGATTCAGGTGCTAACACGATTTTCATCGACAAATCTTGGGCCAAGAAGCTCAAATTACCCCTTTCGCCTCTCAGGCACCAGTTAGCAGTGTACAATGTCGATGGAAGTAGAAACTCTGCAGGAGACATCACACACTATGCAGAAATAATCATCGACTACCAAGGACATCGTGAGAAGACAACAGCTAAAGTAACCAATCTTGGAAAGAATCAGGTTATTCTAGGATACACATGGCTAAAGAACCATAATCCGGAAATAGATTGGTCACGAGGCAAAGTATCCATGACACGCTGTCCATGGACTTGTCAAAATCTCCAACACAAATCTTCATTCTCATGGCAGATAGAAGAACAAGAATGTGTGGCATTAAATCACGTTTACGCGCTCAAGAAAGAAACTCCTGAAAAGGGTAAATCACCAGAGAAAACTCTGGAAGAACTTGTTCCCCAATTCTATCACAAGTTCATTCACCTTTTCAAAAAGAAAGAATCCGAGCGTATGCCCACACGTAAACCATGGGATCATGCCATAGATCTCAAAGAATCTTTCGCGCCAAAGAAAGGCCGATTGATCCCTCTATCTCCACAGGAACAAGAAGAAGTCAGTGTGTTCATTAACAATCAACTCCAAAAGGGATACATCCGCCGCTCTATATCCCCACAGACATCCCCTGTGTTCTTCGTTCCAAAGAAAGATGGAAAGAAGTGCATGGTACAGGATTACAGATATCTCAATGAACACACGGTGAAAAACAATTATCCATTACCTCTGATTTCCCAATTGGTTGATAAGCTAAAAGGAGCTAAACTATTCACCAAGATGGATCTCAGATGGGGTTACAACAATATCCGAATCAAAGAAGGCGATGAATGGAAAGCTGCTTTTGTTTGCCACAGAGGATCTTTCGAACCACTAGTCATGTATTTTGGTCTCTGCAACTCCCCAGCAACCTTCCAAACAATGATGAACGAATTGTTTGCAGATATGGAAGACACCGTAGTTGTCTATATTGATGACATCTTGATCTTTACAAAGACAGATGACATAAAGGAACACACCAAAATAGTTCTCAAAGTCCTCTCATGTTTAGAAGAGAATGACCTATTTGTCAAACCGGAAAAGTGCCACTTTCACACCAAAGAAGTTGAATTCCTTGGCATGACAATAACTCCACAAGGTATCAAAATGGATGATGACAAAGTCAAGGCAATTACCGAATGGCCAATTCCGACCACAGTCCGAGGAGTTAGAAGCTTCTTAGGATTAGCAAACTTCTATCGCCGCTTCATTCAGGATTACGCGCAAGTCACACAACCCCTGAATGATCTTACCAAGAAAGACACTCCTTTCTCCTAGAAGGAACCACAACAAGAAGCGTTTGACACACTAAAAAGGAAATTCACCACGGCTCCCATTCTTGCATTCCCAGACAATGACAAGAAATTCTGCCTAGAAACCGATGCATCTAACTTTGCAACTGGTGCCATTCTATCTATAGAACAAGATGGCATATGGCATCCTGTCGCATTCTCATCACACTCCATGTCACCAGAAGAACATAACTACCCAATTGCAGACAAGGAAATGCTGAGCGTTATCCGAAGTCCAGAACAATGGAGACATTACCTAGAAGGTGCAAAACAGGAATTTGAAATTTGGAATGATCATGCAAACCTTCAATGGTTTATGCAATGGCAAGATCTAAACAGACGACAAGCCAGATGGTCACAGTACCTCTCTTGTTTCAATTTCAAATGGATCCATAAAGCCGGATCACAAATGGAAAAAGCCGATGCTCTCTCTCGAAGAGAAGATCACACAAAAGGAATCGAAGATGACAATAAGCAAGTCCTAGTCATCCCTCCAGAACAAATAGCCGCTACATCAGTGCACATAGCCACAGATAATAACAACATTCTAGAAAAGATAAAGAAAGCAACATGGAAAGTTCGTGAATCAGAAGCCATTAAGCTTTGCAAGCAACATGGCATCTGCACAGAAAAGGACGAACTTCTCTATGACAAGAAAAATCAGATCTTCGTGCCGAATGATCAGGATCTTCGCATGGAAATTATACGCCTATATCATGACATTCCTGTAGCTGGACATCCAGGAATAGATCAAACCCTAGAACTGCTACAGCGTAGCTATACCTGGCCTGGAATGCCCACACTTGTCAAAGATTACGTATCTCGTTGTGATAAATGCGCACGTTTCAAAGGCATCAATACTGCACCCGCTGGGAAGCTCCTACCATTGGAAATTCCGGATCTTCCATGGGAGCACATCAGTGCAGATTTCATGACAGATTTCCCTGAATCAAATGGATTCGACTCAATCCTAGTGGTTGTTGATCGATTCTCCAAAGAAGTCGAATTTATCCCCTGTACTAAATCTGTCAATGCCCTACAAACAGCTAGACTGTATCTCACACACGTATGGAAGCATCACAGACTTCCCAAAACAATAGTGTTGGACCGAGGTCCACAATTCGCATCACAAGTCATGAAAGACTTATGCAAACGCCTCGGCATTACGCCTAAACTCTCTACCGCACGCCATCCGCAAACAGACGGACAAACGGAATGTATGAATAGAGATCTACAACAATATCTCCGACTATTCACCGCTGAAAAACAACACGAATGGTCAGAATGGTTACCCATTGCACAATTCTCGTATAACTTGAAAAAGCAAACTTCCACACAGAAAATACCATTCAGCATTACTCACATGTATGAACCTAAAATAGGAATAGAAAATCACACGACTAAAGCACCCGCTGCTTCTTTACTTGCTGATGAAATTGAACAAACCCTAAAGGAAACAAAAGAAAATCTAGAAAAAGCACAAAAACACATGAAAACCCAAGCAGATAAAAATAGATCAGAAGCTCTGCAATACAAAGTAGGAGACAAGGTTTGGCTAAGCACAGATGGCCTAAAACTCCCACGACCTTCAAAGAAGCTCTGGGAGAAATGGCTAGGCCCATATGAAATTATTAGCTTCAAAGGAAGCAATACAATTGAACTCCGACTCCCATGCACCATGAGGGTGCACAACGTGTTCAATATAGCCAAAGTCAAACCTTACAAAGAACGATTACCCGGACAGAAGGCTGATAAACCAGGGCCAGTGCTAGTCACTGAAGATTGAGATGATGAATACGAAGTTGACTACATAGTGGACTCTAGATTGAGAGGAAAACGACTCGAATTCCTAATTTACTGGAAAGGATATGATGAGACGGATAGAACGTGGGAACCCCGATCAAATCTCGCTAACGCGCCGGACGCAATAAAGGAATTCTATAAAAAGAATCTATCGGCTCCCCGTCTGCTCCGCATGACTCAGGTCAATTTCAAAAAGCTGTTCAAACCTTACGAAAACTTCACAGCAACTGCTGCGGAAGACAGCTTATATAATCATCATGAAGCAGTATAAAAGACTTGCTGTTTCAGCCTAAACAGACCAGAATTCGCCTCTCCTCCCAGTCATTAGTCGAGCCTCGCTTCTAATACCTCTTTAAGCAACTTCAATCACCATCTCTACAACCCCACCACCACCCTTCATGTCTGCCTTCCCCAACTCCTTCACCCAGTTCCACGCCAACGCTATCATTGACGATTACCTTGCCAACCATGCAAATGTCGGCAATATCGACACACCAGCTCGCCCCACTCTCCTGGCACCCGTACCGTGGTCATGGATAGACTTTGGTCTCCTGATCACCTATATGGTGTCGATCTTTACGCTTTGTGTCGTTCTCCTCGAGAACAGCACATGATTCATTTTAGGCATCTTTACCCTTGGGAGTATAATCGCCTTCTTCTTCGGGCTTATGGTTTGGTTGTACATGCGTGGCTCCATCTGGGACAGCAAGGGGATAACCCTAGAAATAATACGCGACAACACTAACGGTCGCAATACTTTCAAGGGATTTAGCGTCACGATGCCAGACAAGTACTGGATCGAACAAGAAGGATACAGCTATAAAGTCTACTCTCGTGACTTCAGAGCTAGGGAAAAAGAGCAGCACGACGCTCTAATGGAAAGAACCTTACCAGTTTGCCAAAAGAATGAGGCTGAGGCAGCAGCTAATGACCTCAACGGCTGGTCTGGCTTCCATCCAACATGGAGCGAAGCTAGAGATGCTGCAAATGAAGAAAACGGTAATGACAACACTACTGTTCATAGTGACACCAATCTCACTACTGCCAACAGCTTCATAGCAGTTTACAATTTCGAGGCATAACGAAGAAAGGTCGTGATTGCCTGGAATGCAATCCATAGAGAGGGGGTAGTGTTACAAACGGTACATTTCTTACCTTTCTTATCCTACACTTTTACTTACTTTACTATGCTTTTACTTGACTTAGCTTTACTTTTGGACTTAGTCGAATATCTTGTACAATAGTCATGTGACTTGATCACGTGACCTGATCACATGACACCTGTCACGTGACCTGATCACATGACACCTGTCACGTGACATGGACTATCTTTCCGCTTACTCATCTATGCTTACTCTTGATTACTCATTCTTGATTACTTTTCTTACTAAGATTGCTGCACCGCAGTCAATCCTTACTCATCATTTCTATTGTTCTTACTCAGCTTACTGTGCAAGGCTATGCTTGCTGCGCATTGCTGTACGATCTACTTTCGCTATTGGCTAGTAGTTAAGGTTCATACCAAATAGGTACAAACACACCAATAGTATATAAACCAAGAGTCTGAAGGGCGTCCCCCTCAGTCTTGTTCTCCTGGAGTTCTCCTCATCAGCTCTCCACTTGCCTGACTACCTCTATTGTTCCAATCTAAGCACTTCAGCACTCTAGGTGAGTTGTTGAGTGTTTCAAAGTCTGGCGAATGTACAAAGCTCGTGAAACGTGTCAGACAAGTAACCACTACTGCCGCAGATGGTACTGTCACCGTCACTGCGGTCCCATACGAGGAACCTGGAGAACTAGGTATCAGTGTCGCTGAAATTGAAGAAAACGTCACACTCTCATGGCAACATCATGTTACAACTCACAAGGCCGGAACATCGCAAGGAAATGGACAGTCGGTTATCAATAATCAAGTTTCAGCCGTCAAGAATAAGGGGAAGGACCCCAATTTCTCTCAACAACAGCAGCAACAATGACAACGACAACCTCCTGCGTCGCAGAATGACAACGGAAATAAGGAGAAGAAGAGAGGAGGTTGGTCGGCCGAAGGAAAGGCCAAATAAAATCGCCGAAACAAACAATGCAAGGAGGCTCACGCGCACATAGCGCAGGAAGAGTCCTTTGCATTCACCTCTTGGACGCCGCCCATCACAATAGATCCCGCCTCGACATCTTTCTCCACTCCCGTTGAAGACCCTCGACGACTTGCACACACACCTGGTGTGCAACACTTCGGACCTCCTGTCTTCAAACATACCCAGAAGGCAATCAACCTTGCTCGCCGGATTGGGTGTACACCCACTCCGCAAACCCTCCACCGTCTGGACAAGGTGGTCAACCGGGTAGAGCAATTCGACCCAATGCCCAAAGTATATGAACGACCCGCCAAGCGCCCTCACTTAATGGAGCGCATTGACTGTTCAACACTGGTCGCAAGTATTGAGGAGTTACCCGACGATGAAGACGAAGTCGTTGTATCGCCGCCGCCATTCCCTGTTCCCTCGTCATCAACATCATCCGCCATCTCTGCTCCCGTGGTCAATTTACCATGTCACCACCGCAACAACACCTTTGGTGTTGAAATCGAATACATTTCCTCCACCACAGATGAAGACACCATCTCTCTGGGTGATCACGACATAGACGAGTACATTGCTCGTTTCTATGACCCCACCATCAGTGACGATGAAGAGCTTAACAAGCTCGAGAATCGTTACTTTAATTTCAACCAGGACAACGTCGATATGGACAATGAGTATGTCTCTAATTCCTCACGTCAATGCACTAACTCACCACTCCCTTATTCATAGGAGTATGTAGAATACATATTATCATGTGCATTAGATAGTGACTGGAATGAAAAGATTTCTATGTCCGAAATTGCGTCCGAAAACTGTGAGACATGTTTGAACACAAAAACCGAATATCCAGACAATATCTGGATTCTTGATTCAGGTGCATTGTCGCACTTTACATTCAAGCTGTCCGATTTCTCCGAGTATAAGGAATACGACAAGCCTTGTCAAGTGCGAACTGCAGCTGGTCCTACCTATGCTCTAGGAGAAGGTACAGTCATCATCGAGTATAAGAATCTTTATAAAAAAAGCTCGATTGTATGCTTATCACCAACGATATACATGCCTAATTCAGGCGTTAAGTTAGTTTCGTTGGATACCATTTTAAAGGACAAGAATATGTATGTCAAGTCGCATGGAATATACTTTGATATATGTCATCGTCAGAAGAGATCTCCAATCCTTCAATTCCATACACACCCTGGATCAACGATGTACATGATGCGCGCTGATATTATTCATCCTAAGCACAATCAGATTCCCTTGCTATACACGACGGATTATGATCTGATACATCGAAGACTCGGACACGCATCTAAGGAAGTAATAAAACATGCTCACAAGCATTTAAAAGATTTCCCTGCGGTAAATGCACCTGCGGAAGAACACGTTTGCCCTAGCTGCCAACTAGGCAAACAACCCAATAGGCCTTTTCCACCAACGGAAAGACGCGCTTCTAAAGCGTTTGAACTGATTCATTCAGATCTCAAGTCATACGAGGTGGAATCGTATTATAAAAAGAAGTACATCATCATATTTATTCTACGATGATTATTCGTCAATGTCTTGGATTAAGTCTTTGCGAAATAAAAATAACGCATTGACGGCTACAAGACAATTCATAAAATATATCCATACACAATGGAACAGCCAAATCAAAGGCTGGATGTCCGATGCCGGGGAAGAATATAAGTCTCATGCTTTCGATGAGATGCTTCGAAATGAAGGCATTGAGATATATCAATCTGCACCCTATGCACATCAGCAAAGCGGCAGAGCCGAAAGGCACATCAGAACACTCATGGACAAAGCTCAAGCGATGCGTCTTCACGCTTGCTTACCCCCTTCATTTTGGGAATTTGCAGTTCAACAAGCAAAGTATCTCCATAATCGTCTCCCTAATAGGAGACTAAATTGGAAAACACCGCATGAGGTCATAACTGGCCACAAACCGTCACTAGAGCACGTTAGAGTATTCGGATGTGGTGCCTATGTGCACATTCCTGAAGAAATACGGGGTGGAAAATTACAACCCAAATCGCAATTAATGATATATCTTGGTGTATTTCCCACCAACGATGCAAACATGTTATTTTTGTGAAAAAATAATGCAGTCTTTACATCCACACACGCAGTGTTCGACGAGAATTTATTCCCAAAATATCCCAACTCTAGACCACACCCTGTCGTGTCACTGCCTAAACAGCAAACACACAACGGTGATAAAAATGAACATCCTATAAGCGACGATGAGGAATTTCCAGTTCCACTCGCTTCAAATAAAGAATGTCCTGTATCACCTGAGTCAGATACTTCTGAGACGACAGAAGATACAACGTCTAATTCTCGCGATTCTAGCCCAGAGCCTGAACCAGCGAATGAACAAATACCTGAACCGGTAACACCACCCAGGCGTGTCCCAATTCAAAATGCTCCATCTGCACTACCACCTAAGAGCGAAAGGACTGGACGGATTGAATGTCCTCAACGCGAACGATGCGTGCCCAACTGCCCTGGAAACGTGTACGGTGAACGACAGCACCCCACTAAGACTGTCAGAGACATAGAACGCCTTTCCAAATGGAAAGAGTTAACTGGTCAACAGCCCTCTTCGTCTAGGAATGAGCCAAATATTCCTGGTGATTTACCCCCATCACCTGCTCCTGCACCTGAGGATTCCGAATCAGAGATTGAACGGTTAACCAGGGAAGAAGGAGTAGGTTTGACTCTTTACTTATGTGCTCGCGCATTTAACAGCGATGAAGTAGCACCCAATTATCGCAAATGGTCTTGCAAAGACCTTCTGCAACTTCCTTCTGATAAACAGAAGCTTTGGCGTGAAGCATGTATGCAAGAACTGAAAATGCTTAAGGAACGCAAAGTTTATCAAGTAGTCAATAGACCCAAAAACCGTAAAGTACTTCGGTGTAGATAGGTGTTCGATGTAAAAACCGACGGTCGTAAACGTGCCAGATTGGTTGCCAGAGGTTTCGAACAAAGAGAAGGAATTGACTATGATGAGATTTTCTCTCCAGTCGTTCGATTTGAGACTGTGCGACAGATTCTTGCACTCGCCGCTCTCGAAGACTGGTACATATCAGGCCTTGATGTGCGATCTGCATATCTATATGGTCATTTAGATGAAGAGATCTATATGGAAATCCCAGAAGGGTTTGCCGGACCTGAAATGGCTGGCAAAGTCCTCCGACTCCAACGCACCTTGTATGGCCTTAAACAGGCAGGTATTACTTGGTGGCGTGAGCTCAAGGTGTCGATGAAGGACTTAGGCTTCGAGAAAATTCATTCCGATGCCGGCGTATACGTCTTCAAACATGGCAAAGTCTATGCCATAGTATATGTAGACGACGCATTCTTTTGTGGTCCCAATAAGCTTGAGGTTGATCAACTCAAAGTTAAATTTATGAAAAAATGGGATTGTCGTGATCTTGGTGAAACCAACGAGTTTCTTTGAATGAGGATTCACCATGACAGATCCAAACGCGTGATCTCTTTAGATCAATGCGATTATCTTGACAAGATAATTGAGCGATGTGGCATGACAAACGCTAAGCCCGCGCGTACACCACTACCACAGGGATATTATCCAAATAAGAACACAGAACCTGTAGACACTGAATTACGGACGCGTTTTCAGGTCGTTATTGGATCCCTACTATACATAATGCTAGGCATTCGTCTGGACATCGCGTATGCAGTTACACAACTTGCAAGACAATCTGCGAATCCGTCCAAAGAACACCTAGACAAAGCCTACTATATCGTGAGATACCTTAAGGGTACTCGTAAATACAATTTGGTATACAATGGTAGCAAAGATGGTGGTCTCATCGGCTTTTCCGACTCAGATTGGGGAGCTGATCCAGAGACTTCACACTCGCAGATAGGATATTTCCTGAAGCTAGTGAATGCTGCTTTCATGTGGGACTCGCACCTTCAGAAGGTTACAGCGAAGTCTTCTACTGAAGCAGAATACATTTCACTGTCAAATTGTACAGATCAAATCATTGGCGTAAAGCAAATGATGATAGAACTTGGATACAAATTAAAACCCGTTCCTCTTTGCGGTGATAATCAGGGTGCAATATTTACTGCACAAAATCCTATAAATCAGAAAAAGAATTGCCATGTTTGCATTAGATACCATTCTATTCATGATGTGATTGAAGACAAACAGATCGAGCTCTTCTATATAGAAGGACAAGATAATCCTGCTGATATCTTTACCAAGAATTTAGGATTTATCAAGTTCGAAAAGTTCAGAGAGCTTTTAGGTCTATATGTCTACAGCGCCGATTAGACAGAGCGCTTTATAAATGTACATTCCTCTTATGCTCGCATATACTAGTGATATTAAGCATGGGGGAGTGTTGAATGTACCATTAGTTCTCTATACGTGAGACAGTAGTTTACCATATCTGTGTACACTACTTAGTTTACACTCAGCTTGTCTGAGTTATAACAGCTCTCTTACTGCTACCACACTTGTGAACGCTAAGCTACTAAGCTAAGTAAGTAAACACTTCCTCTGCATAGCCCAGGTAGCAGGGGCTCTTGCCCCTGCATCTCCTGCTGCCCATTATTTGTTTTCAACATAGTCGACGGAAGTTTGAGGCAATAACAGGTCTGTGATGCCCTTAGATGTTCTGGGCTGCACGCGTGCTACACTGACAGAGCCAGCGAGTTCTTTTCCTTGGCCGGAAGGTCTGGGTAATCTTGTGAAACTCTGTCGTGCTGGGGATAGAGCATTGCAATTATTGCTCTTCAACGAGGAATTCCTAGTAAGCGTGAGTCATCAGCTCGCGTTGATTACGTCCCTGCCCTTTGTACACACCGCCCGTCGCTACTACCAATTGAATGGCTTAGTGAGGTCTCCGGATTGGCTTCGGGGAGCCGGCAACGGCACCCTGTCGCTGAGAAGCTGATCAAACTTGGTCATTTAGAGGAAGTAAAAGTCGTAACAAGGTTTCCATAGGTGAACCTGTGGAAGGATCATTATTGAAGTCTGTCGGGGAATCCTGGGTGGGAGGTTGTCGCTGGCCCTCGGGCATGTGCACGCCTCTGCCTTGGTCTCCGTTCACACACACACCCCTGTGCACCTGTTGTAGGCCGCCTCTTGCAAGGGGGGAAAGGCCTATGTTCTTCACAAACACTGTATGTCTATAGAATGTCTTGTATTTAACATTGTCCGACTTCTCGTCGGAGGATGGTAAACAAAACTATGAAACAACTTTCAGCAACGGATCTCTTGGCTCTCGCATCGATGAAGAACGCAGCAAATTGCGATAAGTAATGTGAATTGCAGATTTTCCGTGAATCATCGAATCTTTGAATGCACATTGCGCTCCTTGGTATTCCGAGGAGCATGCCTGTTTGAGTGTCATTGAATTCTCAACCATGCCTTGATTGATATCGAGTGCATGGCTTGGATGTAGGGGTTGCTGGCTGCATGAGCGGTCGGCTCTCCTGAAATGCATTAGCAAAGGCGAGCGCTCTCGTGCACGGCCTTCGACGTGATAATGATCGTCATGGCTGGAGCGAGAGGGCACTAGTCGTCCCTTGCTTCCTAGTCTCGATCGATCCTCTCGGGGATTGCATCGCTTTCGAAACTTGACCTCAAATCAGGTAGGACTACCCGCTGAACTTAAGCATATCAATAAGCGGAGGAAAAGAAACTAACAAGGATTCCCCTAGTAACTGCGAGTGAAGCGGGAAGAGCTCAAATTTTGAATCTGGCGGTCTTTGGCCATCCGAGTTGTAATCTAGAGAAGCGTCTTCTGCGCTGGACCGTGTACAAGTCTCCTGGAAGGGAGTGTCATAGAGGGTGAGAATTCCGTCTCTGACATGGACTACCAGTGCTATGTGATGCGCTCTCGACGAGTAGAGTTGTTTGGGAATGCAGCTCAAATTGGGTGGTAAACTCCATCTAAAGCTAAATACAGGCGAGAGACCGATAGCGAACAAGTACCGTGAGGGAAAGATGAAAAGAACTTTGGAAAGAGAGTTAAACAGTACGTGAAATTGCTGAAAGGGAAACACTTGATGTCAGTCACGTCGGCTGGGGATCAACCTTGCTTCTCGCTGGGTGTATTTCCTGGTCGACGGATCAGCATCAGTTTTGATCGTCGTACAAGGGCGAAGTGAACGTGGCACTCTACGGGGTGTGTTATAGCCTT
>JBBPTH010000068.1:87500-92500 GCA_038094055.1 Chalciporus sphaerocephalus | reverse complement strand
CCCTTTGGCTCCCCGGACTTCTGGTCTGGCTGGGAGTCTTGGATCACTAAGGATTTTGACCTCTGCTACATGGTGTGGAACCATTTGGAGGAGAGGGACACAAAGGAGAGCCTCATTAGTGAAAATATCCGGCATGTCCTAGCGGCTTGCGAACCGGGGGGGTTTGTATCAGTGTTGGATGAGTGCCCGGGCTTCGACCCCATGAAAGGGGAGACTCCGGTCTATTCGCTGTCCAGACGAAAGGGGGCTTTGTTTAAGGAAGCTAGGGCCGACTTTAGGAATACCAGGGCTGACTATGTCTTCTTTGGTGCCCTGGTAGTCTTTTGGCCACCTCCTCTGTCCCTCGGTATTGAGGGATTTGATGAGATATCGTCGGCTTGTTGGGAGGTAAAGATGTCCTGTGACCCCGACCCGGAGAAGCTGCTGGACTGGTTGAAAAACAGGCCAGAAGGCAGCCTTGCAACCTTCTTCCGTGCCTTTGATAGCCATGGCATCCCTTGCGATTGGTTTTACCTTCGGGAACTTGGTACTCCTGCTGACGAAAGGAAGGACTTTAAGGGAGAAGTATACGAGGGCTGCGAGTTCACAGCTACTTGGTCTCCCTGCTGTTCCTTCTGCCTCACCGGACACCACGAGCATGTGCAATGCCCATTTGCACAAAGGATTAATAAAGTTAGGGGTCATTTGGACTTAATCCCCCTTGCTCTGGTCAACGGTATATGGTGCCGCAAGGATCGCAAGGTGGCCTTGGACATGGAAAAGGAGATCCGGGCGTTGAAGGTGACTGTTGAGGAAATCCGCAAGAAGGTAGATGGCTTGTTGGGTGCAAAGCCGGACGCTGCAAAGCGAAAGGCAAATGAAGCCCCTTCTGTAGACCCGGCAGCTCCCAAGAAGAAGAGAAAGACGAGAAAGGGCAAAAGGAAAGAGAGTGAGGCTGGCGCCCAAGGACAGGGGCAATCGGGCAGTGGTGGTAAGCCTGAGCAAGGAAAGGGAGCGTCGGGCCAGACCCAGGCCAAATAACCATGGCGTTGCCTCCTTGCCCGGTCTTCCATTGGGGCCCTACGGTCACTTTTACTTACATCTATGTTGTACTCCGTCTCGTGTTTCTCCCTCTCTCATGTGTACATGTGTACGATCCGTGGGTTGATTACGGACTTGCTGTGAATGTATGCGTGCCTTGTTCTTGACTCGTTATCCACTGTGTGAAGCTTGGTATTAAGAAAGGGTGGATGGTCCTGCCCCCCCTCGAACTATGGTCTTAGGTTTGGTTTCTCTCCCAGTCTTTACTGACCCTTTTGCAGGTGAGCTAGACACCGTTGGGATTAGGCACCTCTGCTTGTCATGTGCTCCCTTCTGGTTTCCAGGGGTGAATCGTCTGGCAATACACTGCCCTGGGTCAGGTTTGTTGGCGAACCTTGTGGGGCGACGGAATGGATGGTTGGGTTGCTCACCTGGCCATCCGGACCTACCAATACATGAGGCGACCCTTCTAAACATTGAAAAACATAAAATGGTCAATATTACCTCTATGAGCTATGCCTGGGCAGCATCATCGCCTCCCTCGGGTTATACTTCGAGTCTACCTAGTGACTCAGGCTCAGTCCATAGTGTCGGCGGTTTGAGGAGAAAAGTTAACCCGTGGTGTACACGTTTGCATGAGACTAAAGACACACTTCTTGAGCTGAAGGACTCGGTGCAGTTGATTATCTTCAACACTAGGGACACCAGAGTCGATGAAGCCTGGTCAATCCTTGCCCGTATGTTGACAGACAAGGCTCGGTTGGCAGTGGTGAAGCTTAAAGGGATCACGAACCCTAATGCCCACCCACGGATTGATATGTGGGTCCGTAAGGATGTGGGTATTCCACTCGTTAGACATTTGCGCGAGTGGACCAGGAATCGTGACCCCTCGATGGTTGCTGCTTTGCGGCAGGAGGGTTGGGTCCATCCAGATTTTGACCCAAGGATTGTATATAGGTGGCGGTTTGCGGTCTGGCAATCTTGGCTCGATCGTGGAGCGCCGTCTCGATCCACCAGAGAAAATCCTCAAATGGCTAGGCCGCTGGGAAGGACTGTGGTTACGATCAATGTGAACGGCGTACCCAATAAACGACATTTGCTGTCCAGATTCCTGGCGTTGCATAAGGTAGCCGTGGCCTCCCTACAAGAAACGTTAGTGAGCGCGGCACAGTACCCAGTCTCCTTTAGGGGCTACCGGACTTATGCTAAGCCTTGGCAAGAGGGATTCCGAGGGATGGCGGTCCTAGTGGATGATAGACTGCCTTCTTACTCGGTGCCCCATGGGGAGGAGTCGATGCCGGGGTGCAGATATCTTCTTCATGTTAAAGTCATGAATCTAGGGGGTAGGAAACTCCCATCTCATGTATTTGGGATCTACCTTCCGTCGGGCGGTAACTACCGATCTCAGAGGAGGGAAGCGTTTGAGGTGCTTCTCTCCATTACCAATAGAATCATTGACGGTGACAAAGACGCAGTCGTAGTGTGTTTAGGTGACTACAATATGGGAGCCTCTTGGATAGAGGAATTCCTAAGCTTACGGCGCTCGAGTATTAGGCTTATGTCAACAAGGGGGGATGATAAGACCCGCTTCCCTTTGGGAGGTAAACCCTCTGCGCTGGACCATATGCTTGGATCGCCTGCGTTGTGGTCTATCCTTCGAAAGCCACGGGTGCTGCGCAACTACCACTTGAGTGACCATAGACCACTTATGGCTGACCTGAGAGCGCTAACTATGCCCCCACCCGTGGTCAGCCGCCCTGCACCCACGACGGTTGTGTGGGATCGTGATGGTCTGCGAAAAGATGGGTGGAAGTTAATAAATGACAACAGATGGCTACCCCTGGTGAGGGCGGAGTTAGATACCAAGGATAAACTGGATGAATCTGTGGTAGACTTCAAAACGACCTTAGATGCAGTGGCACGGGACCACGGCATACTAAGGGACATAG
Organism: Chalciporus sphaerocephalus; assembly: GCA_038094055.1. NCBI lineage: Eukaryota > Fungi > Basidiomycota > Agaricomycetes > Boletales > Boletaceae > Chalciporus > Chalciporus sphaerocephalus. The sequence goes on along the minus strand of JBBPTH010000068.1, from coordinate 89,531 downwards.
TACCTCCTGGCCGGAAGTTGTTTCTCCCTAAAGCTTTGAAGGGAACCCTATTGCGATATAAGGATCGATCTCTTGAACTACAACATTATTTGGATGAACCCAGGGAGTATCCTCCCCCAGGTGTAGTTGATTCTTATAAGCAGGCTCGACACAAGTTCAGAACTGGCCTTCGGAACTTTGAGCACGTCCAGAGGGGAAAAGTATATGCCCGTGCAGCTGATGACTCCCTTGTGCATGACCATAAAAAAGTCTGGTCACGGCTGCAGTCTCAGGTTGCCTCACACGCGTCCGCGGAGACGCTCCAGCCTGTTCACAACAAGCAGGGGGAATTGTGTGTGGATAATGAGCGGATTTTGGGAGCGATCCGGGAGCACTATAGGAGTCTTGCTCAAGACGATCCGGACCGTATCTCGAGGGATGCTTCCTACTGGGATAATGTGGAACCTTTGATACCTCGCACTGAACATGACCTACCAGGACTTAATGATGGACTGATTTGGCCAGAGGTACTAATGGCGGCGAGAAATGCTAACAGGGATACGTCGCCAGGAGTATGTCATCTACACGCTAATGTACTCAAGGTTCTAGTGAGAGAGGAGTGTAATAAGGAAGTTTTCAAAAGAATGTCGCTGTCTTCGGACCCAAATAAAAGAGACTGGAGACGCTATCCTGACTTTGTCAATATAGCGCTCCCTGAAAGCGAATTACCGTACACACCCCTCACTCCGATGGGCAAAGCGTTATTTACAATTTTAAATGGTATGTGGGCACTGAAGACCATTCCAGAGGAATGGAACAAGGTCTTTATTGTGAATTTGTTCAAATCCGGTGACCCAGAGCTCCTCGTAAACTATCGAGGCATTAGCCTGATATCTGTCGCTCTTAAATTGTTGTTGGGTATCTTGGTTAGGCGCCTCGAAAAGGCGGTCGAAGCGACTGAGTCAGTGCCAGTCTGGCTTTAGAAAAGGAGAGGAGGCAATAGCCTAATTCCTAGTAATGGCAGAAATCGTCTGACGACGCCAGATTCACCACGAACCTACCATTGGTATCTTTGTGGATCTGAAGAAGGCGTATGATAGAGTCCCCCATGAGGGCCTATACCGCATACTTGACCATAGAGGTGTTCACAGAAAATTCCTTAACTTTGTCAAAGGGATGTACCGGAACTCCAAAATGGCGGTTCGGGCGTGTGGTCAGCTATCTGAGACCTTCGAAATGTGGCGAGGGACTCGGCAAGGCTGTCCACTTTCCCCCCTACTATTCATCATCTTCATTGACCATATTCTTCTGGAAACCAACCCAAAGGAGCTCCCCCTGCATGTACCTGTACAGAAAGGTGGCGATGGTCAGAGAGGCGTACCGGTACACATCGATGGAGGCCTGTACGCCGACAACTTGGTGTGTTTCGAGGATACTATTGAAAATGCCAAGTTGAGATGTGAGAATTTAGTTCGTTGGGGAAAAAAATGGGGTATGGAGTTAAACTTTGCAAAATGTGGAGTGTTGCTTTGGTCCAACGATACGCTTCTGCGGAAGTCATTCGATGAGACGGAATTTGGAACCTCTGATGGGGTGTTACCTAAGGTCAGCTCATATAAGTATCTTGGTATTGAAATTACTGAACAACTGGGATACTTTATGGGCAACCTCCCCCAAGGTTTAGAAGGCACACGTACGGACGCAGATTCTTATACAAAGAAACGCGCCAATGCCGGTTTGAAGGTATTAAGTACGTTAAAACCGATTCTTGTAGATAGGTCGTGCCCGCCAGCCCTTAAAACTGAGCTTGTTAGAACTTTTGTCATTTCAAACATGACTTACGGTGGAGAGTTCATAGGCTTCAGTAAGAAACACGCTTTGGTCCTCCAAAGAGTGGTGGATATCGCCACACGTTGGATCTTTGGCGTTACTAAGTCGAGTACGTCCACAAGTGGAATTTCCTGAAGTATTGAGCTTGGCTTGCCCTCGATGTACGAGGTACTAGCGGGTCTCCGCGCTCGCCTTGCTTATAAGCTCCAGTATCGCAAACCT
>JBBPTH010000068.1:0-82500 GCA_038094055.1 Chalciporus sphaerocephalus | reverse complement strand
GTGAAAACACCATCCATGGCCCGAACTATCCAGCTCCTCTCCCGGATCTTATAGAAGAAGAAGAGAAGTATGAGATTGAGAAGATCTTATGTTACCATGGCCTTCTGTCCACCTGCTCTTATCTTGTTTGGTGGAAAGAATACTCCACCGAAGAAGACCAATGGCTGAAAGAGGACCAGCTCACCCATGCCCCTGATATCCTCAAAAACTATAAGAAGTCTCATCTCTCTGCATGTCCCCAGAAAACCTCGAAACCACCTTGCCGCTCTCACAAAACCTTGTAACCAACAATGCCCTCAAACTCTTTATCCCCCTCAGTTCCTTTGATTTCTATTTCCTCTCCTTTTTCCCTTGATACTTCTGATACCTATGACCCTTTTATTCCTTTGTTCACTTCACTTTCTTTGAACCCTTTGCATCTCTCGTTCCCTCCAAGCCTCCCTGCTTCTCCTCTATACTTCACCCATCACCACTTATCCCTATCAAGAGAAAACTCCTGGTACTCTGACACTACTGAGAGTCGATGGAACCCTATTTACTGAGACTCCACTCCTCATGTCCATGAAATTCAGTTGGTCAATGACCCGCTATATGCTTCTCACCTATGCCCTAGATCCCCCGATGAGCATACTATGCTCCACATAATAGACCGACTCATGAATTCCTGTCTTGCTGCTTCCATTGAAAGCTACCTTGACATGTCATCACCACTGTATATACTCTATAAAGCTTATCTCCAAACTGCCTACCTTATCACCATCTCACGGATGATAACTTTATAGGCCCCTGCCTTCAACACTACTGTGATTAATAATATCCACTCCGAGCTATATGCTGCAATCTCTGTGGCCATGTATCAGTTGGGCATGGACAAATTCCTGCTTGACCTAGAAAGATATCTTAGGGAACTCACCGAGGCATCTCATGTCCCCTCCCCTGTCATAGGGAGAACCCCATCCTTGTCCACACCCTCTGTATCTAGCGGACCTCTCTCTCCTGAAGGAGAGGCTGTCATATGACAGACTGAGATAACCCATTTAAGGGAAAACCTCCTGCTCACTGGGACTTACATGCTATCATCTGACCACCCACAATATCATGAAGTCTGTTACACTTGCCATCGCCTAGGACTGTTGAACGATAAATGTAGTTAGTACTAATAATAGTTCTAGTAGTTAGTTCAGCACAGCCACTTTACTATAAGTATGACTCAGTGAAACTGAGTTTGAATAGACTCTTGTCTTCTTACATCTACCAGCGCTACTCGCTACTCTCATAGCACTTAAGCTTCACTCCTCTCCTAACAAGCAGGTATATAGTAGAATTCTCTCTGCCCTCAGACTAGTCATCTTCCCTTTTAGAACACTAGTTTAACAGGTTATGAGCCCTAAAGGGGCAGAACATTTAGAAACGTTCTTTCTACTTTTCTATCCTATCTATGATTTGATGCGGAAATGCTCAATCATATGGAGTAGCCATGTCTTGATATGGAAATGCTCAGATGAATGGTGAACGGTTGTCTTGTACAGTTTACCGCCTTAACATCCCTCTGATGTGGCGACGCTCAAGAGACAAGACCAACTCGAGTCTCAAGTCTATAGGGAGACTATGTCACCCTAGATTAATGGGCTCTGAATGCTCTGGCAGATGCGGCTTTGCTGCTCTCTTCTCTTTATCTCCACTTAGTCAAGGCCACACTAACACTCATCCCCAAGCAGATTTAATCAGAAATGTTGGCCACATTTGTAGAATACAAGAATATTGAGAAGCTCAATGGCACCAACTATAAACATTGGGCCATGGACATGGAGTCCTTCCTTCATGCTGCTGGAGTCTGGTGCATTATGTGCTCTGCTCATCCAACCGTCAGAGATAATAATAACATGACCACCCAGGACACCTAGGATGACAAAGATGACATTGCCCTTGGGCACATCCAGCTCTGTCTTGAGTCCCAGATTGCCCAATGATTCTTTACAGAGACAACAGCATTGGAGCTCTGGAATGCCCTAAAAAAGCAGTACGAAATGCCCACTATCTCCTTCATTTACGCCATCTTCACAGAAATGTTGTACCTCCACTTCCCCAAGAACAACCACCCCACCTCTACCTTCGCAAAGTTAAACCTCTTCTCACAACTCCAGTCGATGGAGCATGAGGTTTCCAACAAGCTCCAGCTTATGCTAGTGCTTTCTAAACTATCTAAGCATGCCAATTTTGTTGTCCAACTTGTGAACCAGGCCTTAATGGCCAATAAGACCTCTACTACCAGCACCATTGCTCCCAACACTGCAAGCATCAGCACCCTCACTGACGTTGAGATGCAGATGATTGCTGCCTGGCAGCAATTCATCACATAGCATAAGCCCAGCTCCAACAACAACAATGGTAATAACTCTGGTAATGGTCAGACCCCATGTTCATCTCAACAGGCAAACGTTAACCTCAAGCACAAGAAGGACTCTGTGGACCCCACTCTCAAGCAACAATAGAGTGAGAGCTCTTTCTTCTCTCAGCCTGCTGCCACTGACAATACTGGCAAAGGCAATGACAAGAAGAGTAAATACTACGAAGGTAAACGCTCAGAAAATGGTCAACAGAAGTGGAACCAGCATCACAACAATGTCAATGACACTAACGGTAAAGCATCTTCAAGTTTCTCATGGGCCAATTTGGTCATTATCTCCCCTGCTGCCTTCTCTCTCTCTCCTCCTACCTGCGATCCTCGATCTCTTGCCCACACCACGGGCTCCCAACACTACAGCCTGCCAGCCTTTTCTTATGTGTAAAATATGTTATCTCTTGCACACCATATGGGAGTAGAACCGTCCATACAAATGGTTCATAACCTTGACAGTATTGTGAACCCTTATGCGAATGGCAATGGTCATGGTCCCAAGCGACACCGCTTGGTTGAATGCATCAACACATCCACCCCCTTTGCCTCCATTACCAAACTGCCTGAGGAATCACCCTCTGGCAATGCATTATCTGCACTATTGCCATCTCTATCCACCTCCTCATCCTTGTCCTCTTCTTCCATCATTCGCCTCCCCTATTATAACAGGTGGAATACCTTCAGTATATCTGAGATTGAAGCCACACGAGTCGAACCTCTTGTCTATGAGGTTCAAAGTGAACATTCCAACTCGGCTGAAGTCTTGCTTGGTAATGAAGAAGACAACTTCATAAGTTGTTATTACTCCACAGGAACTTTCCTGTCTTCCATGTTCAACACGATAGGCTTGCCTGCTGAGGACCAGCCCCATATTGGGCCATACCAAGGCCTTGGGGAAGAGTACACAGTCCCAGTCAATGACTATGGGACCGACAAGTTATATGAGGAGTATTTTGACTTCATCTCTGTCTCTGCAGAATGGCAAGTCCCTTCCTCCCTATCTCACTACTCATCAACTGATGATGATCTCCTGTCACTTCCATCGAGTTTCAATGAATTCTGTAGAGTACTTGATGTAGTAGATAATGCTTCAAATACTACAATCAATTCTTTCTCTTATTGTTCGAATTGCACTGAGATCGGTTGACCTGAAGGTGACGCCTATCACAATTTATGGCTCTTGGATTCTGGGGCATCCAAACACTTCACTTTCTGTATGGACGATTTCATCGAATACAAAAAATACTCGATGCCTAAATTCTCAAAAATGGCAAATGGATCTGCATCAATCCTTGGTGAAGGAACCGTCGTTATCCAGTACAATGGCCAGCTAGTGTCTCTCTGGCCCTTACTATATATGCCCGGATGTGATATTAAACTCATATCCATGGGCACACTCCTTAAAGATGGATCCCTGTGGGCCTAGATAAATCCTCGAGTAGTAGATATCATCGATATGTCCACCAGAAAGACAATTTTGTCATTCAAATTCGCCATGAGCAACTCTATGTACTAGTTATTCACACCCTCCATACGTCCAACTGCTACCATGATTATCTTATCTAACTTAGATTACAATCTTCTGCATTGCCGGCTTGGTCATGCTTCTCATGACGTGCTTCGTGCTGTATGGAAGCATCTAAAAGATTTCCCAGATGTTAATATTCTATCACATCCACAGCTCTGCCCCAGCTGTGAATTGAGCAAACAACCTAACTGGAGTTTCTCTCATAGCGAGACACGGGCTACCACTCCCTTTGAGCTTATCCACTCTGATGTTAAGTACCTTGAAATTGAATCACATAGAAAATTCAGGAACTTTGTCATCTTTTATGATGACTTCTCATCAATGGCATGGCTTACCTGCCTAAAGACTAAGTTCCTACAGTCACCTCTCAATTTCTCACCATGGTTAAGACTCACTATAACGTTACCATTAAAAAGTGGCGCTCTGATGCAGGGGGAGAATATATCTCCAAACAATTTACTGAGTATCTTAAGAATTAGGAATACAAATCCTCCAATCCGCCCCCTATGCTCACCAGTAGAATGAATGTGCAGAATGCTTAATCCATACTCTTATGGATAAAGCACAAGCTATGTGCTTCAATGCTGGCTTGCCCGATTCTTGGTCAGAATATGCAGTATTACATGCCTGCCATGTCTGCAACCATATCTCTATGGCTTAGTTACACTGGAAGACCTCCCACAAATTAATTAAAGGGGAGAAACCTTCCATTACACATCTTCACATTTTTGGATATGGCGCCTACGTGCACTTACCCAATGAAATATGCACTGGCAAGCTACAGCCAAAATGGCAGCTAATGGTTTATCTAGAATGTTCTACGGGTTCGGAATCTAACCGAAATATATTTCCCTAGATTACATGGCACCAGGCAATTGCCAATAAGCTATTAAAGACGAACACATCCTCATGGTAAAAAGTCCTCTGTAGACAGTAGTTCTAGTGGTGATGAGTTTGATGCAGATGATAATCTCACTTCTTAACTCTGGTCTAAACAGCCTATATCACTATCTTGGACACCTTCTCCTGGTTCCTCAGAATTAGAAGATCCAGAGACAACTCTATCACCTCCACCAGTCACCCCTCCTAGACCACCATATCCCGCTATTCCAGCTATGCTGGAACAACTCAGACACAAACGTCACATGCCTGTCTGGCCCAGTAATATATATGGTGAAGGGAGACACCTGATCCAATAAGTTCAGGATATTGAAAGCCAAAGCAAATGGCATGACATGGTTGGAGAAGCTGGAGGTAGTAGCTCTACACCTCAAATTCCCGGTACAATACCCGAATCCCTGACCCCATTGGAAGAAGATATTGAGCACATAACCTGGGAAGAGGGAAAGGCACTAACAAATTACTTGTGTGCTCGCACAGTTCCCCTGGATAACTCTCCGAAGGGTAATATAAATTATTGGGAATAGAAATACTCTGATATCCTCCAAGTCTCTGATGAGAATGAGCATAAGCTCTGGCATAAAGCCTGCGAGGAAGAACTACAAATGCTCAAAGATTGAAAGATCTACAAGATTGTCGATCAGCCCAAAGATTGCAAGATCATTAAAAACTAATGGGTATTTGACGTAAAAACTGATGGTCAAAAGAAAGCCTATCTTGTTGTGAAAGGCTTCTCCTAAATTGAAGAGATAGATTACGACCAAGTTTTCTCCCCAGTAGTATGGCTCGAGACAGTGCAATTCATCTATGTCCTCTCCGCTATCTATGACTGGTACATTACTGGCCTAGATATATAATCTACCTATTTTTATGGCAAACTAGAAGAGAAACTCTATATGGAGTTTCCTGAAGGGTTTATGCCACCTTAATTCAAAGGCAAAGTCCTATGACTACCCCATGTCCTATATGGCCTTAAGCAAGCCAGATTAGTGTGGTGGCACGTGCTTGCCAAGTCGATGGCAACACTAGGCTTCAAGAGGCTTACCACAGACTCTGGCCTTTTTATTCACATGTCCAGAGGCAAACCAGTTATTGTGATTGTCTATGTCAATGACGCTCAATTCTGCAGCCCAGACAAAACGTTAGTAGACAATCTCAAGGCCAACTTTATGCAGAAGTGGGAGTGTCAAGACCTGGGTAAACCTCATGAGTTCCTCAGGATGAACATCTCTCGAGAAGGTCATATGATATATCTTGACCAATGTGCATACCTCAAGAAGATTCTTGTGTGATTCAGCATGACCAATGTCAAATCTGCACCCACACCATTACCTCAGGGATATTACTCTGTGAAAAACAATGCTGAGGTCAATCTAGAGTTGCAGACGCACTTCCAGACCATAATAGGCTCATTAATGTATCTGATGATAGGCACATGCTTGGATATTACTTATGTGATTATCTAACTTGCTAGATATTCGGCTAACCCCACTGAGGATCACCTCAATAAGGCACTATATATATGCCATTATCTTGCTGGCTCTAGAAACTATGCTTTGGTTTACAAAGGGAAACCTGGCCAAGGGTTACTAGTGTTGAATGTACTCATAGTTAATTATACGTGAGATAGTAGTTTACCATATACGTGTACACTACTTAGTTCATACTCAGTTCATCTGAGTTATAATAGCTCTTTTACTGCTACCACATCTGTGAACGCTAAGCCCCAAAGCTAAGTAAGTAAACAACTTCCTCTGTGTAGCTGAGGTAGCAGGGGCTCCTGTCCCTCTACCTCCTGCTGCCTGTTCTCAATTCAACAGGTTATGAGCCCTGCCAGCGGTGTAAAAACCCTGGCAGTAAATATTCTATATGCTTAGATGACGATGCGACTGGCTAACGCCTTGCTCTGAATCAAAAGAATAAACCTGGATCATGATGCAACTATGTCGCTCTTAATCCATGGTGATAAAATCTTGCGTATAGATTTGCTATATGCAATTCTAACTGCGATTGACATAAGACCCTTATAGGGTCGCTATGTCAGTCTGATCTAAGAGGCTCTGACTGTGAAACATTTAGTTTTTCTCATTATAATTCTTTCGGATTGCAAAAATAATGCATCTGCCCGTAGATCTAACCTCAATCTAAACTCATCCCCAATCTCAATAAAATGTCTACTTCAAAAGATGTCACTTCCGCTTCCGCTTTCAGTTCCATTTCCACTCACAATGGGACAAATTATCAATGCTGGTCTGTGAAGATCAAGACCTACTTGCAGGCAAATCAGTGTTTTTACGTGACCAAGAAGTCTGACGACCCAGCTGACGATGACTGGGAAAAGAACACCGAAAAAACAATCGGTATCATGAAGATGAAAATGACGGACGCTCTCCAGCACTGATGGAGAGATATCAACAATGCCAAACTCCTATGGGACAGCGTAGAGGCTGAATATGTGAAGGTATCCCTCGCTACAGTCCACGCGGTATACAACGAACTACACAACATATCCTTCCCTTCCAACAATCATCCCGGTCCCACGTTCTCCACAATCCGTGACAAGTTTGCTCATCTTGCCGACTACCAATTCCCTATTGCAGAACATACTCAAATACTTCTACTATTATCCAAGGTTTACAAAATTCCGTATATGACCTCTTTTACCCAGTTCATCAATGCCAAATCTGGCAAATGTACCAAGCTGGTAAAACGTGTTCGACAAGTCACCACTACAGCCGCCGACGGTACTGTCACCATCACCGCAGTACCATACAAAGAACCTGGAGAACTCGGTATCAGCGTAGTCGAGATAGAAGAGAATGTAACACTTTCGTGGCAACATCATGTCACCACACGCAAGGCCGGGACAACGCAAGGGAACGGACAGTCTGTAATCAATAATCGAACGTCGGCCGTCAAGAATAAAGGGAAGGATCCCAACTTTTCCCAACAGCAACAACAACAACATCAGCAACCCCCTGCATCGCAAGACGACAACGGCAATAAGGAGAAGAAGAGAGAAGGTCGATCGGCCGAAGGAAAGGCCAAGCAGAACAAAAGGAATAAACAATGCAAGGAGGCTCACGCGCATCTAGTGCAGGAAGAGTCCTTTGCGTTCACATCCTGGACGCAGTCTATCACCATTAACCCCGCCTCAACTTCATTCTCAACTCCTGTCGAAGATCCTCGACGACTCGCTCACACATCTGGTGTCCAACACTTCGGACCGCCCACCTTCAAGCACACACAGAAGGCTATCAACCTTGCTCGCCGGATTGGGTGTACACCCACTCCTCAGACCCTCCATCGTCTCGACAAGGTGGCAAACCGGGTCGAGCAGTTTGACCCCATGCCCGAAGTTTATGAACGTCCCGCCAAGCACCCCCATCTTATGGAGCGCATTGATTGTTCAACGCCCGTCGCGAGTATTGAAGAGTTGCCAGATGAGGAACCCGTTGCATCGCCATCACCCATCCCTTCCTCTTCCACATCATCCACCGTCTCCGCTCCCGTGATCAACCTACCACATCACCGCCGTAACAACACCTTTGGTGTTGAAATTGATTATATACCTTCCTCCACAGAAGAAGATTCTGTCTCTCTGGGAGAACATGACATAGACGAGTATATATCTTGTTTCTATGACCCAACAATAAGTGACGACGAAAAGCTTAATAAGCTCAAGAATCGTTTCTTTAACTTTAATCATGACGATGTGGACATGGACAATGAGTATGTCTTCAGTTCCTCACACCTAAGCACTAACTCACAACTCCCTTATTCACAGGAGTATGTAGAATTTATACTTTCATGTGCATTAGATAGTGACTGGAATGAAAAGATATCTATGTCCGAAATTCAATCAAAAATGTGTGATACATGTCTGAAGTCCAACACTGAATACCCAGATGATATCTGGATTCTTGATTCAGGTGCTTCGTCACACTTCACTTTTGAGTTAGACGATTTCTCTGAGTACAAGGCATATGACAAGCCTCGCCCTGTGCGAACAGCAACTGGTCCAACCTATGCTCTAGGAGAAGGTACAGTTGTCATCGAGTATAAGAACCTTCGTAAAGAAAGCTCGATTGTACAATTATTGCCAATGATATACATGCCAAATTCAGGTGTGAAGCTAGTATCATTAGGAACTATTCTAAAGGACAAAAACATGTATGTCAAGTCCCATGGAATATACTTTGACATATGTCATCATATGAAGCGATCCCCAATACTTCAGTTCCATACCCATCCTGGATCCACTATGTACATGATACGCGCTGACATCATTCATCCTAAGCGCAATCAGATTGCCTTGCTATACGTGACAGATTATGATTTGATATATCGAAGACTCGGACATGCTTCTAAGAAAGTAATAAAACACGCTCAAAAACATCTGAAAGATTTCCCTGCAGTTAGTACACCTGCGGAAGAACATGTTTGCCCTGGCTGCCAACTAGGCAAACAACCAAATAGGCCTTTTCCATCAACGGAAAGACGTGCTTCTAAAGCGTTTGAACTGATACATTCAGATCTTAAGTCATACGAAGTGGAATCATATTATAAAAAGAAATATATCATTATATTTTATGATGATTATTCTTTGATGTCTTGGATTAAGTCTTTGCAAAACAAAAATGATGCATTGACGGCTACAAGACAATTCATTAAATATGTCCATATACAATGGAACAGCCAAATCAAAGGCTGGATGTCCGATGTTGGGGGAGAGTACAAGTCTCATGCTTTCGACGAGATGCTTCAAAATGAAGGCATTGAGATCTATCAATCTGCACCCTATGCACACCAGCAAAACAGCAGAGCCGAAAGGCATATCAGGACACTTATGGACAAAGCTCAAGCGATGCGTCTTCACACTTGCTTACCCCCATCATTTTGGGAATTTGCAGTACAACAAGCAAAGTATCTCCATAATCGTCTCCCTAACAGGAGACTAAATTGGAAAATACTGCATGAGGTCATAACTGGCCATAAACCGTCTCTAGAACACGTTAGAGTATTCGGATGTGGTGCCTATATGCACATTCCCGAAGAAATACGTGGTAGAAAACTACAACCAAAATCGCAACTTATGATATATCTTGGTGTATCTCTCACCAACGATGCAAACATGTTATTTTTGCGAAAAAACAATTCAATCTTTACATCCACCCACACAGTGTTCGATGAGAACTTATTCCCGAAATGTCCGAAGTCTAGACTACACCCTGTCGTGTCATTGCCTAAACAGCAAGTACACGATGGTGATAAGGATGAACATCCTATAAGCGACGATGAGGAATTTTCAGTTCCACTCACTTCCAATAAAGAACGTCCTGTATCACCTGAGTCAGATACTTCTGAGACAACAGTGCATACACCATCTACTTCTCGCGACTCTAGCCCAGAGCCTGAGCCAGTGAATGAACCAATACCTGAACCGGTAACACCACCAAGGCGTGTTCCTATTCAAAATGCTCCACCTGCACTACCACCTAAGAGCGAAAGGACAGGACGCATTGAACGTCCTCAATGCAAACGTCGCGTACCAAACCGCCCTGGAAATGTGTACGGTAAACGACAGCACCCTACTAAGACTATCAAGGATATAGAACGCCTTTCCAAATGGAAAGAATTAACTGGAAAACAGCCCTCTTCATCTAGGGATGAGCCAAATATTCCTGGTGGTTTACCTACATCACCTGCTCCTGAACCTGAGGATTCCGAATCAGAAATAGAATGGTTAACCAGGGAAGGGGGAGTAGGTTTGACCCTTTACCTATGTGCTCACGTGTTTAACAGCGATAAAGTAGCACCTAATTATTGCGGATGGTCTTACAAAGACCTTCTGCAACTTCCTTCTGACGAACAGAAGCTTTGGCGTGAAGCATGTATGCAAGAATTAAAAATGCTTAAGGAATGTAAAGTTTACCAAGTAGTCGATAGACCCAGAAACTGTAAAGTACTTCGGTATAGATGGGTGTTCGATGTTAAAACCAATGGTTGTAAACGTGCCAGATTGGTCGCCAGAGGTTTCGAACAAAGAGAAGGAATAGATTACAATGAAATCTTCTCTTCAGTTGTTCGATTTGAGACTATGCGACAGATGCTTGTACTCGCCACTCTCGAAGACTGGTACATATCAGGCCTTGATGTGCGATCCGCATATCTATATGGTCATTTAGATGAAGAAATCTATATGGAAATCCCAGAAGGGTTTGCCGGACCTGAAATGGCTGGCAAAGTCCTCCAACTCCAACGCGCCTTGTATGGCCTTAAACAGGCCAGTATTACTTGGTGGTGTGAGCTCAAGGCGTCGATGAAGGACTTAGGCTTCGAGAAAATACACTCAGATGCCGGCGTATATGTCTTCAAACATGGCAAAGTCTATGCCATTGTATATGTTGACAACGCATTCTTTTGTGGTCCCAAAAAGCTTGAGGTTGATCAACTCAAAGCTAAATTTATGAAAAAATGGGATTGTCATGATCTTGGTGAAACCAACGAGTTTCTTCGAATGAGGATTCACCGTGATAGATCCAAATTCTTGATCTCTCTAGATCAATGTGATTACCTTGACAAAGTAATTGAGCGATGTGGCATGACAAATGCTAAGCCTGCGCGCACATCACTATCACAGGGATATTATTCAAACAGGAATACAGAACCTGTAGACACTGAATTACAGACGCGTTTTCAGATAGTCATTGGATCCCTATTATATATCATGCTAGGCACTCATCCGGACATCGCATATGCAGTTACACAACTTGTAAGACAATCTGCAAATCCGTCCAAAGAGCACCTAGACAAAGCCTACTATATTGTGAGATACCTTAAAGGTACTCGTAAATACAATTTAGTATATGATGGTAGCAAAGATGGTGGTCTTATCGGCTTTTCCGACTCAGATTGGGGAGCTGATCTAGAGACTTCACACTCGCAGACAGAATATTTCCTGAAGCTAGCAAACACTGCTTTCATGTGGAACTCGCACCTTCAGAAGGTTACAGCGAAGTCTTCTACTGAAGCAGAATATATTTCACTGTCCAACTGTACAGACCAAATCATTGGCATAAAGCAAATGATGCTGGAACTTGGATATAAGCTGAAACCCGTTCCTCTTTGCGGTGATAACCAGAGTGCAATTTTTACTGCACAAAACCCTGTAAATCAGAAAAAGAACCGTCACATTTGCATTAGATACCATTCTATTCGTGATGCAATTGAAGACAAACAGATTGAGCTCTTCTACATAGAAGGACAAGATAATCCCGCAGATATATTTACCAGGAATCTAGGATTTATCAAGTTCGAAAAGTTCAGAGAGCTTTTAGGTCTGTATGTCTATAGCACCGATTAGACAGAGCGCTTTATAAATGTACATTCTTCTTATGCTCGCATATGCTAGCAATATTAAGCATGGGGGAGTGTTGAACGTACTCATAGTTAATTATATGTGAGACAGTAGTTTACCATATACGTGTACACTACTTAGTTCATACTCAGTTCATCTGAGTTATAATAGCTCTTTTACTGCTATCACATCTGTGAACGCTAAGCCCCAAAGCTAAGTAAGTAAACAACTTCCTCTGTGTAGCTGAGGTAGCAGGGGCTCCTGCCCCTCTACCTCCTGCTGCCTGTTCTCAATTCAACAACTAGCCTTTTCAGACTTGGATTGGGGCCAAGACTCTAATACCAGATGCTCACAGTCAGGATATTTCCTGAAACTTGCGGAAGATACTTTCCTTTGGAAATCACATTTACAAGATTCTATTGCGCACTCTTCCACTAATGTGGAATTCCAATCACTTAGTGATGCTAGTTGGGAAATTGAATGGATCCGACATATGCTTGAAGAACTCGATTGCTCCATTAGGTGGCCTATACCATTATGTACTGACAATCAGGGGGCTATTCATATAGCATCTAACCCCTTAACCTCTAGTATGTCCAAGCATATTAAAGTCCGTTACTTCTATGTACAAAAACTTGTATTGGACATCAAGAAAGTAGAGCTTATATATATCGAGGGATCTGACAACCCCGCCAATATATTCATTAAGAACCTTGGACACGTCAAGTTCAAACAATATCACTCACAACTTGGACTGGAGTTTTATATAGATTGATCTCACCACCCTATGGGCTGCGCGGAAGCCTCTTTTACATCTAAAATACTATGGTATATTAGATGAGGGGAAGTGTTGAACGATAAATGTAGTTAGTACTAATAATAGTCCTAGTAGTTAGTTCAGCACAGCCACTTTACTATAAGTATGACTCAGTAGAACTAAGTTTGAATAGACTCTTGTCTTCTTACATCCACCAGCACTACCCACTACTCTCATAGCACTTAAGCTTTACTCCTCTCCTAACAAGCAGGTATGTAGTAGAATTTTCTCTGCTCTTAGACTAGTTATCTCTCCTTTCAGGACACTAGTTTAACAAGAATACTGCCGTCTCCAGTGTTTGGCTTACCAATATCCCCACTGCCTTTCATGGGCCCCTGGCCATATTTAGGCAAATTGTCCTCACTATCCTGCTTATAATACCTTTAACAGTATATGCTTTACTTGGCGTGGCACCCCTACTCACAACTCTCCTCAGCATTTGCACCCACATCTCTATTCCCCTCCTGTTGCCTCTCCTCATATCAACTCTGACAACAACAACTGGAATGACCCTTATGATGATGAAGCTTATGCTAACATGACTGGCTTCCCAGGCCTATCTGGATGGGGTTTCTACTAGGGTTATCTTTATTGGAGATTCAATTCTAATATGGGGGTAATGTTATGATTGCCCATTCTCTTCCCATTCTTCCCCTTTTTCACTCATCATTGTAACCAAGTCCTAGTTGCAGGTTCGAGTTCTATCTAGGTTTATCTTTTCTTTGATCCTTATCATGTCAGCTGACTTCATTCATGACTATGTCACATTCTCTCACTGACATCATTACCACACCATCATTGCTTATCGATCATGCCATCGATAAGCACATCATACAATAATTCTTTAACCAATACCATATGCTTTATTCTTGTATTTCCTTTGCTTTTCTTGTATGACCCTTGGTCCATGCACACCTTTTGTAGTATAAAAGGGATGCCCTTTTCTACCTAATACCTTAAGCTAGATCTATGCAGCTTATATGCAAGTACTAGTAATCTAGTCTTAATCCACAAACCTTGCTCAGGATATTCTCTGTGGGACTTCCATTGCCACTCTGCCTTGAAACTTCTTCTATTAGAACTATATTGTAGATAACACAGTCAAACCCTCACTAGGACTCCTCACCACTAGCTCCTTGACTTCTAGCTCAGACGACCCGAAGCTAGTGTCCCCTCAAACCCCTTGACTAGCTACGATCTTGCTGTGTCTATGCTTTACCTTCCTAAAAAGGCCAAGCATAACACTTACAGTATTAAGAATAGGTTCTCTTACTTATCTGGCCAATTCTACTACCTCCTCAAGCTCCCCTGTGAGAGGACTCTTCCTATGATAGCAATGGTTTTGATACTAAGGGATATTATTCTTTGTTGAATAGAGAACAGGCAGCATAGAGATAGAAGGGCAAGAGCCCCTGCTACCTCAGTGCATTACTATGCAGAGGAAGCTGTTTACTTACTTAGCTTGTAGGCTTAGCGTTCACAGATGTGATAGCAGTAAAAGAGCTATTATAACTTAGACAAACTAAGTATGAACTAAGTAGTGTACACAGATTGTTATTTGTTATTTTGGTGATGTTGCATCTCTACCTATTTGATATACTTGACTTGATTTCATACCTACAGAGCAATCTAGCCATTACCAACACTTCTAACTAGGCTAGATCGACTCCCCACCCTTACTTTGCCTATTCCCCCACTTACAGGACTTGTCTAGCTGCATTCCTGAGTCCTACACATACAAGGTATTGCCTTTGACATTTGTTTCATACTTGACAGCTGGCACTTGTTTGAGAGTGACAGCTGATACTTGTTTCATCTTTTTATAGCTGAAACATGCTTCACCTTTTAATAGCTAAAACATGTTTCACTCTTTGACAGCTGTGGCTTGCTAGTTGACAGGTTATTTGCTAGTCTTTGTTTAGAGTACTCAAACCCCCAGAGTCCGCTTTCTGAGAACCCTTGGTTACTCACAGTGGACTCTAGGTGTGTAGGCTCATTGTACTTCGTCCAATTTACTTGGTTACTCACAGTGGACTCTAGTCTACACTCTTGTGAAGCTCAGTATCACTCCTTGAGTGGTTATTTCGCTCTCAGAGGCACTTTGTGCTTAACACAGATAAGGTAAACTACTATCTCACATATAATTAACTATTAGTACATTCAACACTTCCCCATGCTTAATATCGCTAGTATATGCGAGCATAAGAAAAATGTACATTTGTATAGTGCACTGTCTAATTGGCACTGTAGACGTGCAGACCTAGAAGCTCTCTGAATTTTTCAAACTTGATAAACCCTAGATTCTTAGTAAAGATATCAGTGGGATTATCTTGTCCTTTTATGTAGAAGAGCTTGATCTATTTGTCTTTGATCACATCACAAATAGAATAGTATCTAATGTGAATATGATGATTCTTTTTCTGATTTACAGGATTTTATGCAGTAAATATTGCACCCTGATTATCACCGCAAAGAGGAATAGGTCTCAACTTGTAACCAAGTTCTAGCATCATTTGCTTTATGCTTCAGTAGAAGACTTCACTATAATCTTCTGAAGATGCGAGTTCCACATGAAAGCAGCATTCACGAGCTTCAGGAAATATCCTGTCAGCTGTTGATAGGGGCACACTTGATCAGAGGATCTGCCCAGATGCTACTCACCTATGGAGTGGTTGTTTCCTTAGAACGTAGTAGTTAGAGTGTAAGTCTCTCTATTTATTCAGATCAACTGAGTCTGAATGTATAGTACAATAGAGCATGTGCCTATGTGTCCATAGATAGTAAACTACACTATCATACTATGCTACATTTAATACTCCCCCTTGCTTTATGTACGGAGACATTTAAGCATTTATGGAGGACTTTGGCACAGCTATTAAGTGGCCAGATCAGTTGGGATGAATGATCAAACCCAATTGTGAATGGAACTCTTTGAACTTGACATGTCCAACATTCTTTGTGAACATATCTGCAGTTTCACAGTTTTCCATTTCATAACTGCATTGCACACAAAGAAGTAGCAGAGCAATACATGTTTGGATCATACAGTGATCCCTGATTATCTCCACAAATAGGTATGGGTTGGAGATTATATCCAAGTTCTTTGAACATGTGATGAACTCACATAGCTTTGCGAGTACAATTGCTAAGTGCCATATATTCGGCTTTAGTAGAACTCAATGCAGTTGAATCTTATAAGTGTGAATTCCAAAGGAAAACACAATCTGCAAGTTTCAGGTAGAAGCCTGTTTGCGAATGACTGGCAATTTTATCTTGACCCCAGTCAGACTCAGTATTGTCCAATAGACCTTTTCCAGATGTACCATTGTACACTAGTGCATATTTGTGAGTACCAACCAGGTACCGGCATATGTACAAGGCCTGGTTGAGGTGATCCTCGGATAGGTTAGCAGATTGCCTTGCAAGCTGGATGATGGCATATGCAATATCTGGGCGAGGACCTATTATAAGGTATAACAATGAGTCTATAACTGCTTGAAAGTGTGTCCACAGTTCAGTATTAACAGGGGCTATGTTCTTCTCTGGGTAATTGTTACAAACGGTACATTTCTTACCTTTCTTATCCTACACTTTTACTCACTTCACTATGCTTTCACTTGACTTAGCTTTACTTTTGGACTTAGTCAAATATCTTGTACAATAGTCAGGTGACCTGTTCACCTGATCACCTGATCACCTGACACTTGTCACATGACACGGACTACTTCTCCGCTTACTCATATATGCTTACTCTTGATTACTCATTCTTGATTATCTTTCTTACTAAGATTGCTGCGCCGCAGTCAATCCTTACTCATCATTTCTATTGTTCTTACTCAGCTTACTGCGCAAGGCTATGCTTGCTGCGCATTGCTATACGATGTACTTTTGCTATTGGCTAGTAGTTAAGGTTCATATCAAATAGGTACAAATACACCAATAGTATATAAACCAGGAGTCTGAAGGGCGTCCCCCTCAGTCTTGTTCTCCTGGAGTTCTCCTCATCAGCTCTCCACTTGCCTGACTACTCTATTGTTCTGACACAAGCATCTCAGCGCTCTAGGTGAGTTGTTGAGTGTTTCATTAGAACAAGACTATACTAACTTTCCCCTTGCAGCCTAGCTACCTGCAAGCCGAACACTTGATCTAGAAACTAGCGAAAACCGTTACCTCGATAGTAAACAAGTAAGAACCTTCCTTTAGATAAGGTCAAGGGCGATATCTGACAAGGCTCACCACTAGTGTCCCACTCCAACAACTACGACATTTACGCCGTCTATGGACAAGACGGCCACATTCTAGAAGGAATCTAGGATCCCAACGACCAAGAGATAATTCCACAGCCCAGCACTCCTCTCTCCCACTCTTCCAGCCCTGCCTGAGGAAGCGTAGGGCCATACTTGCACTTTGATCCTGCCGACCTACTTGGTTGTCTCCAATTCCTCATAAGAATTCCACTACCCACTAGAGACCCCAGGTCTAACCAACCCCGTCAGAACCCTCTCGACCCTGAAGTCGAGAATCACATCATAGACTATAGGGATAGATTCGATCCCTACTACCCACTCCAGCAACCACCCCCTGAACTTGTCGAGCCAGTAGACTGGTCCCCTCTAGACCCATGATTCTAACTGGCTGCCCTTGAACTGGTCCCCTGCTTCTCCATCCAAAGTAGGATCTGCTTCTTTATCCACTATTTCCAACACGTCTCACCACACACTCCACCAGATCTGCACCGGGATCTATCTTGACGTTTTCTCCGAGCAACAACAGAGAAGATTGCTGGCGAAGGACCTGTCCTTCAGTATCGCGGACCGGGAGTTAGCCTACCACCAGAATGGAGTAAGGTTAGAGAGAACAGGAAGAAGAGAAGGGTACATAGAGAAGACCATACCTATAAGAATACTACTCCTCGCTCTCGGCTCCCTCGCACTGCAACTAGGATTAGACTACTTGTACCTCCCCTACGTCCTCATCGCGGCCTACCTAGTCTTAGGCCACAAAGTAGTCTCAGGAAGCCTCTGCGGCTCTATTGAAATAACATATACCATTTTTAAAATCCATCCTATAGTCCCTGAGCAAGAAGTAGAACAAGAGTCAGAAGAAGAAGAGGAAGAAGAGGAAGAACCTATTCCAGTTAGAGTCAGACCTCCCACTCCAGCCAATCAAACAGAAATTTCTCCTCCTCATTCTCAAAGAGAAGAATCAGAAGCGTTAGAATGCTCGTTTTTCCCTGCTCTACAAAATTTACCCCGGGTAAACCAATTTTCCATTTATGGCATCTCCATTGCCGATCGTGCCGCACCACCTCCTTACCAAAGAAGGAATCCTCTTGCTGAGTTACCCGCTCCTGAACCAGAGAACTAGCATACTGGACTGTGTAAACAGATATACCAAACTCACTAAAGAAGAAAAATAATGTTTCCAAACCCATAGTACAAAGCTTGCTCGTCGCAAATCTTTCAATCCCTATCCAAAAGAACTCTGTCTATTTTCAGTTACTCAAACAATCCAGAAAACTCTCACGAAAAATAAATAAACATGTCTTACGAAACTGACGTACAAGATCTCATTGACGCACTCAATGCGCTAACTTTAGAACAAACGAATGCTAATGTGAAGAGAAAGAAAGATGTCACTAAGAAGATTGCTGACCCAGGCTATTAGGATGGAAGCCGCCCCGCCTTCCGCTTATGGTGGCTCCAAACCAAGCTATAGGCAACTCAACAAACTTGGGACACAAACCAACTCCACACTGTGGCAATTCTCTCACGGATGAATGGCAAAGCATTCAGATTCGCACTTCTAACACTAGAAGCATGTGAAAGGAATGCCAACACTCCAGTAGGACGACCTCCGGTTATCCTAGGAGACGCCGCCTGGCTAACTTTAGATGAATTAGAAGCCAAAGTCCGAGGCTTCTTCCAGATAGAAGCACTTGCACACGAAAGTTTGAAGAAACTAGAAACCCTCAAACAAGGTACCATGGATATGCACTCATTCGCATAACTCTTCATCATCCTCTTCCAGGAATCAGGAATCTCAGATCAGCACGGCCTAACAATACTAAGAAAAGCAGTTGATTTCCGCATTTATCAACAATAAGCCCTAAATATGAGGCGTGCCGATACTGTACAGGAACTCCTGAATAATTATGTAACCATTGGAAGAGAATACGAACAAATGAGATTAGAACAATCTACAGGAAATCCATTCTGATCCTATCCTGAGAACACATCACACCAGAATAACTCGCGTCCACCTCCTCAGCCAAGATTTACCAAGTATGGAATACAACCGGGTCGAGGCGCACCCATGGACATTGGTGCTGTGAACAGACCTTCCTTGAGAGGCAAATGCTATAATTGTCTTGGTCCACATCTCGCATGCAATTGCAAACAACCCTCCACATGCTGCCAAAACTATGGATGGTCACGAGGTAAACACAAGAACAATTGCAGGAACTATAAAGGAAAGAGCACACGCCAAGCTCGAACCTTGAACATAGACCCTGAACAATCTCACGATCCACAAACAGAATTCGATGAGACAAAGGCCTCCTTTCTGGAAACAGAACCAAATGGAAAGGGAAAAGCCAAAGCGGTCTAGACGAACTGGGTGTTCAGATTGCCAAGCCCAATAAGAAACAATCTAACAATAGTCTAACGGGGTCTCATTCAAGTGAGCTTGGCCAGGACTTGAAACTGGTGCTTAATTCCATTAATACAATAGACAATGAAATCCCAGACCAGATTTGTATTCGTGGAAACAATTCCAAAGAAATCACCCTATCTATCAGCATAGCACCTATTAATGGCAAACAGTTCACATTCGCAGAAGCTCTGCTGGACTCAGGTGCTAACACAATTTTCATAGACAAATCCTGGGCCAAAAAGCTCAAACTACCACTTTTACCCCTCTGACATCAACTACCAGTATACAACGTCGACAGATCTAGGAACTCTGCTGGAGACATCACACACTATGCAGAAATAATTATTGACTATCAAGGACATCGTGAGAAGACAACAGCCGAAGTAACCAATCTCGGAAAGAACCAGATTATTCTAGGATACACATGGCTAAAGAACCATAATTCAGAAATAGACTGGTCAAAAGGAAAAGTTCTCATGACACGCTGTCCAAGAACCTGTCAAAATCTTAGACCAAAACCCTCATTCTCACAGCAGATAGAAGAACAGGAACATGTGGCATTAAATCATGTATATGCCCTTAAACGAGAAATCCCAGAAAAAGACAAACCACCTGAGAAAACCCTGGAAGAACTCGTTTCCCGTGCGTATCATGAATTCATCCACCTATTCAAGAAGAAAGAGTCCGAGCGTATGCCCACATGTAAACCATGTGATCACGCCATAGATCTCAAAGAATCTTTTGTGCCAAAGAAAGGCCGACTAATTCCCCTGTTACCACAAGAACAAGAAGAAGTCAGTGCCTTTATCGATGATCAACTCCAAAAGAGATACATTCGCCGATCTACATTACCACAGACTTCCCCTGTGTTCTTTGTACCAAAGAAAGATGGAAAAAAGTGCATGGTACAGGACTATAGATACCTCAATGAACACATGGTGAAAAACAATTACCCACTACCCCTGATATCCCAATTGGTCGATAAGCTGAAAGGAGCTAAAATATTTACCAAGATGGATCTCAGATGGGGTTACAACAACATCCATATCAAAGAAGGCAATGAATGGAAAGCTGCTTTCATCTGCCACCGAGGATCTTTCGAACCATTAGTCATGTACTTTGGTCTCTGTAATTCTCCCGTAACCTTCCAAACCATGATGAATGAACTATTTGCAGACATGGAAGATACCGTAGTTGTCTACATCGACGACATCATGATCTTTACCAAGACAAATGATGTAAAAGAACATGAGAAAATAGTTCTTAAAGTACTCACATGCCTAGAAGAAAACGACTTATTTATCAAACCAGAGAAATGCTATTTTCATACCAAAGAAGTTGAATTTCTTGGCATGACAATAACTCCCGAAGGCATTAAAATGGACGATGATAAAGTTAAGGCAATCACCGATTGGCCAACTCTGACCACAGTCCGAGGAGTTAGAAGTTTCTTAGGACTGGCCAACTTCTATCGCCGCTTTATCCAAGATTATGCACAAGTCGCACGATCCTTAAATGATCTTACCAAGAAAGGCACCCCTTTCTCATGGAAAGAATCACAACAAGAAGCGTTTGACATGCTAAAAAGGAAATTCACCACTGCCCCTATCCTAGCTTTCCCAGACAATGACAAGAAGTTCCGCCTAGAAACCGATGTATCTAATTTTGCAACAGGAGCTGTTCTATCCTTAGAACAAGATGACAAATGGCATCCAGCCGCATTTTCATCTCACTCCATGTCACCAGAAGAACGTAATTATCCAATTGCAGATAAGGAAATGCTGAGCGTTATCCGAAGCCTAGAACAATGGAGACATTACCTAGAAGGTGCAAAACAGGAATTTGAAATTTGGAATTGTTGGAAGGATAACAGGCAGCGGGAGGAGCAGGGGCAAGAGCCCCTGCTACTTGGGCTACGCAGAGGAATTGTTTACTTACTTAGCTTGTAGGCTTAGCGTTCACAGGTGTGGTAGCAGTAAGAGAGCTATTCAAACTCAGACAAGCTGAGTGTAATCAAAGTAGTATACATGGATATGGTAAACTACTGTCTCACGTATAGAGATCTATTATTACGTTCAACACTCCCCCATGCTTAATATCGCTAGTATATGCGAGCATAAGAAGAATGTATATTTATAAAGCGCTCTGTCTAATCGGCGCTGTAGACGTGCAGACCCAAAAGCTCTCTAAATTTTTCAAACTTGATAAATCCTAGATTCCTGGTAAATATATCGGCAGGATTATCTTGTCCTTCTATGTAGAAGAGCTCGATCTGTTTGTCTTCAATCGCATCGCGAATAGAGTGGTATCTAATGCGAATATGACGATTCTTTTTCTGATTTGCAGGATTTTGTGCAGTAAATATTGCACCCTGATTATCACCGCAAAGAGGAACGGGTTTTAATTTGTATCCAAGTTCCATCATCATTTGCTTTATGCCAATGATTTGATCTGTACAATTGGACAGTGAAATGTATTCTGCTTCAGTAGAAGACTTCGCTGTAACCTTCTAAAGGTGCGAGTTCCACATGAAAGCAGCATTCGCTAGCTTCAGGAAATATCCTGTCTGCGAGTGTGAAGTCTCTGGATCAGCTCCCCAATCTGAGTCGGAGAAACCGATGAGACCACCATCTTTGCTACCATCGTATACTAAGTTGTATTTACGAGTACCTTTAAGGTATCTCACGATGTAGTAGGCCTTGTCTAGGTGCTCTTTGGACGGATTCGCAGATTGTCTTGCAAGTTGTGTAACTGCATACGCGATGTCCGGACGAGTGCCTAGCATGATGTATAGTAGGGATCCAATAACGACCTGAAAACGCGTCCGTAATTCAGTGTCTACAGGTTTTGTGTTCCTGTTTGGATAATATCCCTGTGGTAGTGGTGTACGCGCGGGCTTAGCGTTTGTCATGCCACATCGCTCAATTATCTTGTCAAGGTAATCACATTGATCTAAAGAGATCAAGAATTTGGATCTATCACGGTGAATCCTCATTCGAAGAAACTCGTTGGTTTCACCAAGATCATGACAATCTCATTTTTTCATAAATTTAGCTTTGAGTTGATCGACCTCAAGCTTTTTGGGACCACAAAAGAATGTGTCGTCTACATATACTATGGCATAAACTTTGCCATGTTTGAAGACATATACGCCGGCATCAGAGTGGATTTTCTCGAAGCCTAAGTCCTTCATCGATGCCTTGAGCTCACGCCACCAAGTAATACCGGCCTGTTTAAGGCCATACAAGGCGCGTTGGAGTTGGAGGACTTTGCCAGCCATTTCAGGTCCGGCAAACCCTTCTGGGATTTCCATATAGATTTCTTCATCTAAATGACCATATAGATATGCGGATCGCACATCAAGGCCTGATATGTACCAGTCTTCGAGAGTGGCGAGTGCAAGCATCTGTCGCACAGTCTCAAATCGAACGACTGGAGAGAAGATTTCATCATAATCAATTCCTTCTCTTTGTTCGAAACCTCTGGCGACCAATCTGGCACGTTTACGACTGTCGGTTTTTACATCGAACACCCATCTACACCGAAGTACTTTACAGTTTTTGGGTCTACCGACTACTTGGTAAACTTTGCGTTCTTTAAGCATTTTCAGTTCTTGCATACATGCTTCACGCCAAAGCTTCTGTTCGTCAGAAGGAAGTTGCAGAAGGTCTTTATAAGACCATTCGCGATAATTTGGTGCTACTTCATCGCTGTTAAATGCGCGAGCACATAAGTAGAGAGTCAAACCTACTCCCCCTTCCCTGGTTAACCGTTCAATCTCTGATTCGGAATCCTCAGGTGCAGAAGCAGGTGATGGAGGTAAACCACCGGGAATACTTGGCTCATCCCTAGACGAAGAGGGCTGTTGGCCAGTCAATTCTTTCCATTTGGAAAGGCGTTCAATGTCCTTGACAGTCTTAGTGGGGTGCTGTTGTTCACCGTACACATTTCCAGGGCGGTTAGGCACGCGTTGTTCACGTTGAGGACGTTCAATTCATCCGGTCCTTTCGCTCTTAGGTGGTAATGCTGGTGGTGCATTTTGAATGGGGACACACCTTGGTGGTGTTACCGGTTCAGGTGTTTGTTCATTCGCTGGTTCAGGCTATGGGCTAGAATCGCGAGAACTGGACTTTGTATCCTCTGTTGTTTCAGAAGTTTCTGATTCAGGTGATACGGGACGGTTTTTATTTGAAGCGAGTGGAACTGGAAATTCCTCATCGTCGCTTATAGGATGTTGATCTTTATCACCGTTGTGTGTTTGCTGTTTAGGCAGTGACACTACAGGGTGTGGTCTAGAATTTGGACATTTTGGGAATAGATTTTCATCAAACACGGCGTGTGTGGATGTAAATATTGAATTATTCTTTTGCAAAAATAACATGTTCGCATCGTTGGTAGGAGATACACCAAGATATATCATTAATTGCGATTTTGGTTGTAATTTTCCACCACGAATTTCTTCAGGAATGTGTACATAGGCACCACATCCGAATACTCTAACGTGTTCTAGTGACGGCTTGTGGCCAGTTATGACCTCATGCGGTGTTTTCCAATTAAGCCTCCTGTTGGGGAGGCGATTATGGAGATACTTTGCTTGTTGGACCGCAAATTCCCAAAATGAAGGGGGTAAGCAAGCGTGAAGACGCATCGCTTGAGCTTTGTCCATTAATGTCCTTATATGCCTTTCGGCTCTGCCGTTTTGTTGGTGAGCATAAGGAGCAGACTGGTATATCTCAATGCCTTCATTTCGAAGCATCTCGTCGAAAGCATGAGACTTATATTCTCCCCCTGCATCGGACATCCAGCCTTTGATTTGGCTGTTCCATTGGGTATGAACATATTTTATAAATTGTCTGGTAGCAGTCAATGCGTCATTCTTATTTCACAAAGATTTAATCCAAGACATTGACGAATAATCATCGTAGAATATGATGATGTATTTCTTTTTATAATACGATTCTACCTCGTACGACTTAAGATCTGAATGGATCAGTTCAAACGCTTTAGAAGCGCGTCTTTCAGTTGGTGGAAAAGGCCTGTTTGGTTGTTTGCCTAGTTGGCAGCCAGGACAAACATGTTCTTCCACAGGTGCATTAACCGCAGGGAAATCTTTTAGATGTTTTTGTGCGTGTTTTATCACTTCCTTAGAAGCGTGTGCTAGTCTGCGATGTATCAGATCATAATCCGTCGCATATAGCGAGGTGATCTTATTTCGCTTAGGATGAATGATGTCAGCGCGCATCATATACATAGTTGATCCAGGGTGCGTATGGAATTGAAGAATAGGATTTCTCTTCTGACGATGACAGATGTCAAAGTATATTCCATGCGATTTCACATATATGTTTTTGTCCTTTAAGATGGTACCTAACGAAACTAACTTGACGCCTGAGTTAGGCATGTAGATCATTGGTGATAATCGTACTATCGAGCTTTCTTTACGAATATTTTTATACTCGATAACAACGGTACCTTCTCCTAGAGCATAGGTAGGACCAGCTGCAGTTCGCACTGGGCGAGGCTTGTCATATTCCGTATACTCAGAGAAATCGGACAAATCGAAGGTAAAGTGCGACGAGGCACCTGAATCAAGTATCCAGATGTCATCTGGAAACTCTGTACTGGACCTCAGACATATATCACACGTTTTAGATTTCATTTCAGACAACGACAATTTATCATTCCAATCGCTATCTAATGCACAAGAAAGTATGTACTCTACATATTCCTGTGAATGAGGAACTTGTGAGTTAGTGTTTAGATGCGAGGAACGAAAAACATACTCGTTGTCCATGTCCACGTCGTCATGATTAAAATTGAAGAAGCGATTTTCGAGCTTGTTCAGCTCTTCATCATCGCTTATGGTCGGATCGTAAAATCGAGAGATATACTCATTGATGTCATGTTCTCCCAGAGAGACTGTGTCTTCTTCTGTGGAGGGAGGAATGTAATCAATCTCAACACCAAAGGTGTTGAGGTGGCGGTGACGTGGTAGATTAACCATGGGAGCAGATGTAACAGATGATGTGGAGGAGGATGGGACAGGAGATGGCGGCGGCGATGCAACAACTTCTTCTTCGTCTGGCAATTCTTCGATACTGGCGACCGGTGTTGAAACGTCGATGCGCTCCATAAGGTGGAGGCGTTTGTTGGGATGTTCATATACCTCCGGTGTAGGGTCGAATTGTTCAACTCAATTTGCCACCTTGTCAAGGCAGCGGAGAGTTTGAGGGGTGGGTGTACACCCAATTCGACGAGCGAGGTTTATGGCCTTCTGAGTATGCGGGAATGCCGGTGGTCCGAAGTGTTGTACACCTGGCGTGTATGCGAGGCATCGAGGATCTTCGACGGGAGTGGAAAAGGATGTGGAAGCGGGGGCGACTGTAACAGGCGGCGTCCAAGAGGTGAACGCGAACGACTCTTCTTGCGCAAGATGCGCGTGAGCCTCTTTTCACTGTTTGTTCCTCTTGTTCTGTCTTGCCTTTCCTTCGGCAGACCGTCCTCCTCGCTTTTTCTCCTTATTTCCATTGTCATCCTGCGACGACGGGGGTTGTTGCTGACGTTGTTGTTGTTGTTGAGTGAAGGCGGGGTCCTTCCCCTTGTTCTTCACTGCTGACGTACGATTGTTGATGACCGACTGTCCGTTTCCTTGCGACGTCCCTGCCTTGTGAGTAGTAACGTGGTGGTGCCACGAAAGCGTGACGTTCTTCTCTATTTCGGTGACGCTTATACCCAACTCCCCTGGTTCCTCGTATGGGACTGCGGTGATGGTAACTGTGCCGTCAGCGGCAGTGGTCGTGACTTGTCGAACCCGTTTTACCAGCTTGGTACACTCGCCAGACCTGGCGTTGATGAACTGGGTGAAGGAGGTCATATACGGGATTTTATATACTTTGGAGAGTAGCAGGAGGATTTGAGTCCTCTCTGCTATGGGGAATTGGTAGTCCGCTAGTCGTGCAAACTTGTCGCGGATGGCGGAGAATGTAGGACCCGGGTGGTTATTCGCGGGGAAAGAGAGGTCGTGTAGGTCATTGTACATGGCGTGGACGGTAGCGAGAGACACCTTCGCGTATTCTGCCTCG
This sequence comes from Chalciporus sphaerocephalus, assembly GCA_038094055.1. Classification (NCBI taxonomy): domain Eukaryota; kingdom Fungi; phylum Basidiomycota; class Agaricomycetes; order Boletales; family Boletaceae; genus Chalciporus; species Chalciporus sphaerocephalus. Next base: position 55,761 of record JBBPTH010000068.1, on the reverse strand, counting down.
ACGCTGTCCCAAAGAAGCTTTGCGTTGTCGATGTCCCTCCATCTATGCTGGAGGGCGTCAGTCATCTTCATTTTCATGATACCTATCGCCTTCTCGGTGTTCTTTTCCCAATCATCATCTGCTGGGTCGTCTGACTTCTTTGTGACATAGAAGCATTGGTTAGCTTGGAGATACGTTTTGATCTTCGCCGACCAACGCTGATAGTTGGTCCCATCGAGGGTGGGGACCGAACCAAAAGCAGAAGTAACGTCTTTGGAAGTAGACATTTTTGATTGTTAAGGTTTGGGGTTGGTTAGATCTGTAGGCAGACATGTTAGTTTTGTAATTCGAAGGAATTATAATAAGATAAAACTAAAGATTTCGCTGTCAGAGCCTAACAGATCATACTGACATAGCGACCCCGTAAGGGTCTTTATGTCCATCGCTGTTAGGTTTGCATGTAGCGAAACCATACGCGAGATCTGATGACCATGGATTAAGAGCGACGTAGTCGCATCATGATCCAGGTTGTTTGCTTTTTGATTCGGAGCGAGACGTGAGTCAATCGCGTCGTCATCTAAGCATATATAAATTGATTTACTACCAGGGTTTTTACACCGCTGGCAGGGCTCATAACCTGTAAAATTGATAACAGGCAGCAGAAGGAGCAGAGGCAGCAGCCCCTGCTACCTGGGCTACACAGAGGAAGTGTTTACTTACTTAGCTTGTAGGCTTAGCGTTCACAGGTGTGGTAGCAGTAAGAGAGCTATTCAAACTCAGACAAGCTGAGTGTAATCAAAGTAGTATACATGGATATGGTAAACTACTGTCTCACATATAGAGATCTATTAGTACGTTCAACATCCACTTCTCTCCCCTATAACTTGGCAGCGATTCTCAGTGCAATGGCACTAGATGTCGGGAATGCTCAAGCCTCTGCTCTGGGGATACAATTAAGGTTGTTCTTAGAACAACAAGCAGATACTATGCAGGCGTTGGCAAGAGAGAACCTACATCTGGAGCAAGAAATTGCAAACCTCTCTTCCCAACCTGAACTATCAGGGTCCACAAGTACTGCACTACCACCAGCTGGATTGGTAAAAATATCAAAAATTATAGCAGATTCCAGTGACTATGATGAGTCAAAGGGAAAGAAGTTTGAGAAATGGTAGATATGGGTGCATGCATGGCGTAAAGAAAATTATGTCTTGCTCAGAGGAATAGAAGGCATCAAGGTTGTCCTTAGCCGAATGAAAGGCAGGGATACTGATGATTTCTCATGGACAATTATGTCAAAAATTCTTGATGGAGACCAGTACACATGGCCAGAGTTTGAAAAGATGATTACAGACCAGTTCTGGTCATCTAATTAACAGGAATACCACTGGAAAATGATTACCGGTTTGAAACAAGAATCATTGAGGATAGAAACATTCCTCACTAAGTTTGAGACACATCATGTCCTGGACAACTGGGACGATACAAGACATATTGAGCTACTTGAGCAGAATGCTGACCAAGAGCTTATCAAGAAAATTATCATGGAAAAGGGATGCTATGACAACTATGATGGATTTATAGCAGAGTTAAGGAAACTCACTGACAGAAAGCAGCTGCTCAGCTTCATTACCAAAGGGATAGTATAGCACAACACAACATGTGACCCCAATATAATGGACATTGATGTGGTTAACACCAAGGCCCCCTGCAGCAAGTGTTACAACTGCCAAGGGAATTATTTCATAAAGGACTGCAAGAAACCCTAGGTACAATGCCCAGAGTGTAAACTTCTCAGGGATTCCCACAGAAAGGACTGTAAGAAACAGTCAAAACAAATTCATGCTACAAGCACCAAGGAAACGTCCAGTGGTGATGTTAAACCCACACAAGTGAGTACCTCTGCAACGGGCAAGAGAAAGCAAAAGGAAGGCTCTGATCTGCCAAGGGTGATACAAGGCATGTCATTTGAAGAACCTTGGGCCTAGTTTTGAGACTACGAGGGTCTTCCCTCAAAAAAATAGATAACTCTTCACACAATCCTGGGTGTGTGGAGGATTTCCGATTTTCTCTCCTTAGTATAGAAAATCCTGTGGATGTCACAGATGAAAATTACAGAAATATTTCTACTTACTTTACCATATCAGAGGGACCTCCTAGTGAGCTCGGTTAGGATGTTAATCCAGTGCTTAATTTCTCTTTTTCCTTTCCTCAAAATGAAATCCCAGAAGAGTCTCTCATCTAGTCAAATGTAATGGATAGAGAGATCAATTTACAAATCTCGATATGGCCTAAAGAAGGTCAAATATTCACTCCTCTTAACACTCTCCTAGACTTGAGAGCAAATACTATTTTTATCGATTGCCACTAGGTGAAAGATCATCACATTCCTTTACAGAAACTCTACCATGACATCTCTGTCTATAATGTGGATGGAACACAAAACTCTGCCGGATCCATCACACACTCAGCAGAATTAATAATTGACTATATGGGACACAGGAAAATAGTCTCAGCAGAAGTAATGAATTTAGGCAAGAATACCTTCATTCTGGATTTCTCATGGCTAAGACACCACAATCTGGAAATTAACTGGAAAAAGGGCACAGTAAAAATGACACGATGTCCGCACTTGTGTGCCTTACTCCAGGAAAAGGAAAACCTTCACACAGAAGATCTGGACCATCGTGAGAGAGATTTCCAATATACTGCCTATGCCATCATCCACATGCTGAACACAGTCCCAAAAGAAAAAGAAAAGACCATTGAGGAAATGGTACCCAAGGAATATCACAAGTTCCTAAAAGTTTTCTTAAAAGGAGAATCAGAGCAGATACCCTTACAAAAGCTGTGGGATCATGCTATAGAACTGAAGGATATGTTTAAACCCAGAAAAGAAAGAATTATACCGTTATCAGATGATGAACAGAAGGAAATATCAGACTTTATAGATGACCAGCTCAGAAAGGGCTGTATTATCCCTTCTAAATCAGAACAAACGTCCCCCATATTTTTCGTTCCAAAGAAAGATGGGCACAAATGGATGGTACAGGACTACCATTATCTAAATGAACACATGGTCAAAAATAACTATTCACTGCCATTGATTGGCCAACTCGTTGATAAGCTCAAAGAAGCAAAAATATTTACAAAAATGGATCTAAGATGGGGGTACAATAATGTAAGGATCAAAGAAGGTGATGAGTGAAAGGCCGCTTTCATATGCTTCAGAGGATTCTATAAGCCAAAAGTAATATACTTCAGCTTATGTAACTTCTCCGCCATCTTCCAAGCAATGATGAATGAAATCTTTGTGGACATAGATAACATAGTTGTCATGTATATAGATGATCTTATGATCTTCACAAAAACAGAAAACAAAGCCAAGCACGACAAGATTATTCTCGAAGTTCTTCACAGGCTAGAAGAAAATGTTGAGCAGCAGCTGGTACTTAGCATAGGGTGAAGGCCTGACTTATCTGATATAAAGTGGTGAGCTTAGACAGTAGTAGTAGAAGATTAAGAAGTGATCATTTGAAACTCAGATGCTGCTGAGTCCTTGAGTACAGAGTGTGACCATTATGTCACATATTGTGACTATACTATATTATGTACACTACTGAGTGTTAGACGTTCAATAGAAAATGATTTATTTGTAAAACCAAAAAAATACACTTTCTGCGTCAACGAGATGGACTTCCTCAGAATTATCATAGGGAAAGATGAGATAAAGATGGATCAAAGCAAAGTTTTGGCTATACTGGAATGGCCAGAACCGAAAAACATGAAAGGAGTATGGAGCTTCTTAGGCTTAGCAAACTTCTATCGAAGGTTTATCAAGGACTACACACAGATTGCACGTCCACTAAACGATTTGACCAAAAAGAATTAATCTTTCGAATGGACAAATGCATGCTAATCAGCATTTGACATGCTTAAGCAATGTTTTACCTCCGTCCCTATTTTAGCCTTCTCTGATCTAAACTGTCAATTCCATGTAGAATCAGATGCATCAGATTATACAACTGGCGCTGTGCTCTTAGTTATCAAGGATGACAAATGGCACCCTGTCACCTATTCTTCCCACCTGCAGGAACGTAATTATCCTATCACCAACAAAGAAATGCTCTTAGTCATTCAAGCACTGGAGCAATGGTGTCATTACTTAGAAGGTGCTAGATACCAATTTGAAATTTGGAATGACCATGTAAATTTGCAATGGTTCATGACCAGACAGAATCTCAACTAGAGACAAGCATGATGGGCGCAATACCTGTCTAGGTTTAACATAGTTTGGATACACAAGCCTGGAGCTTCCATGGGAAAAGCTGATGCTCTCTCATGTCGAGAAGATCACCAGATCGGCATAGAAAATGATAGTAAAGGAGTTCTTGTAATTTCCCCAGAGAACATTTGCACAGTCATTTTGAATGATAAAGGGGTACAATTAAAACAAAAAATATTCTTAGCATGATGCAAAGTGCCCAAAAACAACATACAAAAGTTATACAAACAAAGATATGCTGAAAAAGGTGATAGCTACCTCTATGACCCTGAGAACTGGCTCTATGTTCTGGATGAACCTTTACTGCAGCTAGATGTAGTCTACTCACACCATGACATGCCAAGTGCTGGTCACTCTGGTTATGAAAAGATGCTTGAATTAATTCAGCACAACTACATGTGGCCTGGACTCACTACTTACATTAAAGACTACATAGCTAGATGCAACACGTGTGAAAGATTCAAAAGTTTGAATCAAGCACCTGGTGGTCTTCTTCAACCTCTTTTCACCCCTGAGGGGCCCTGGCAAGATGTCACTGTGGATTTCATTACCGACCTCCCCCTTTCTAATGGTTACATGGCGATACTGACAGTTATTGACCAGTTCTCAAAGGAAGTAGAGTTAATGCCTTGTACTAAAGAAGTCTTGGCACTCAACACAGCTTGTCTCTTCCTTTCTCACATCTGGAAGTATCATAGCTTACCTAAGACACTCACATCGGACCATGGTCCACAATTTACAGCTAAAGTTATACATGAAATCAACAACACCCTTGGTATTTATTGCAAGTTTAGCATGGCATTCCACCCACAGACTGATGGATAGTCAGAAATAGTAAACAAAGAAGTAGGAAAATTTCTGAGGATATTCTGCTTCAAAAAACAAGATAAATAGATCAACTGGTAGCTATCACCTAGTTTTCTATAAATAACAAAACCCATGCTGTAATGAAAAGACACTATTCACAGTCACACTCTCTTACAAGCCAAGAATGGGGGTTGAACCTCCAAAATTACCCACTGAGGCCCCGGCGGCCAATTCATTTACTATAACAATAGCACAGACCATCAAAGACATTAAAAATAACTTGGCAAAGGCCAAAGAAAAAATGAAAGTGCAGGTCAACAAACACTGCATGGCTACACCTGAATACCAAATCAGCCAGCAAGTCTGGCTTTCTACAGAAAACTTGTGCTTGACATGCACATCTAAAAAACTGTCTGAGCAATGGCTTGGATCTTATGAGATTGTTGATTTGGCAGGACCAAATGCAGTAAAATTGAAACTTCCTCACAGCATGAAGATTCATCCCGCAGTTAATGTCGACTGCATTAAACCCTACCATGAGACCCTAGAAGGGCAACCTGTATCACGGCCAGGGCCAGTGAATATAATGGAAGACAGAGACAATAAATGGGAAGTTGACTACATTGTGGACAGCCATTTATGGCAATGCAAACTCAAATATCTTGTGTATTGGAAGAGCTATGACGAAACAGACCATCCATGGGAACCAAAGGCTAACCTCTCTAAGGCAAAAGAAAGCGTGAGAGAATTCCACCTTAAAAACCCAGCAGCACCTCGGGCCCTCTCCATTAACAAGAAAGATTTTGCTTATCTCTTTAATAAATATCCCGAAGATGTCACTGAACATTTGGATGAGCCTTTTAGTCACCTGGAAGTCGACTTATAGAGAGGGGGTAGTGTTACAGTTCATTACCTCCACAAGCATATTCAATGAACTTAGTCGTTTTTCCTTCTCTTTCCCAATCTAAATCTCCAGTCATTTCTTCTTTTAGTTATATTGAACACATGTCAAACATATGTTTTTCTATGTTTATTTCTGCTTCTTCTTTTCTTCTTTTCCTCATGTTCTTCATTTCCATATGGCTATGCCACAGCCTCACTTTCCTTCCATTCTTATGCCTCATATATCACAAAGGCTATGCTTTTCATGTCTGTTCTTCTAAATAGCATATGTCTCTCTTATCTCTTATCTTCATGGGCTATGGATATTTCCTTTATGAGTAGATAAGCACCAAACATATACATACAAACCTATGAGTATATAAGCCTCAAGGGCTAAGCTGGATGTTCTCCAGTTTAGTTCACTTGGTCTTTTCTCCAAAGTCCAACCGTTCTATCTCAGTCTCCCCCTTCCTTTTGTTTGAGTAGCACCTAATTGTCTTAGGACTTTCGAGTGTTTTGCTTAATAGTTATACCTTTGTGGATTTGGGCTATTCTACCTGTTCCATTTTGTCACAAGTACACAGGTGTAGAAGGCAAAGGTCAGCAGAGTAAAGATAAGAATTATGAATAATATGCTATTTCAGAGGGCTACTTCTCTGCCATAGATGATATGTGGCAGAGAAGGAGAAGCCATGACTAAGCAAAAGATTTGGTAGTATCAAGCCAAGTAGTGGGTTTATGAAGGGTAGATGTGCTTATAGATGAAGAGCAAGTGGAGAAAAGTTGGTGAGGGCTGAGGATAATATGGGTTAGAAGTTATTTGATCAGAAAGCTCAGCTATTCCTCTCTTTTATAGGTTGACTTTTAGGTAGCTAAAGGGTTCAGCCTCAGGCTATATAAAGTCCTCAGGCCATTTGTGAAAAAAAAAGGGAAATCAAGATCATCAATAGATAGGGCATGAGATGCAGCCAGGTTTTGTTGATGAAATGTTTGTATAGCCTTCTTGGCATTTGCTAAATTGAGTTTAGGTTCCCATGTATGATCTGTTTTATCATAGTCCTTCTAGTAAATGAGATATTTAAGTTTTCTATGATGAAGCTATAAGTCTACAATATAGTCTACTTTCCATTTGTTGTCTTTGTCTTTGGAAATGTACACTAGACTCAACTGTGATATGGGTTGTCCAGGCAGTATTTCCTTATATGATCTAATTCTATTAATGTTGACTATGGGGTATATTTCCATAGTATATGAGAGTCTTAATATAATTGTATTTGGACCAGTTAGATCAATAATTGTTGAAGAAATGAAGTATTAGCTATATATATGCACTATACTAAACTAGACAGGGATATATTGAACATATAGGAAGAACTCCTATATCACATGATGTAATATCACATGATTTGTCACTCTTCATTTCTAGTCACATATGCAATTGATCATCTTGATAATCACTTATGCAGTACTCTGCAATGCTTATTAATGCTTACTGATAGCTTAGTGATTACCTTATCAATCACTTAACAATGCTGACTGATACAATGACGGAGACTCTATCATGATAATAAAGCCTATGCAGTATCTTATATATCTGCATATGTGCTTACAACTACAATATAGTAGATATAGTCCTATATACAGTATAAAAGAGCTCATTCTTCATCCTTCAATCCCAAGTTACTTTTATCCATATTAGTAACTTATAAGAGCTATCATAAGCTCTTTTCGCATTTCAAGTCAAGTTCCTTCAAGAGTAAGTTCTCCTACTCTTTTATCCCTGCAATTTCTTGTTGCTGGCTACTATAGAGTGGCTAGCCCTGTCCTACCTATCCTACTCTATATCTTAGACTAGTCAGAACTGAATACTATAAAAGAAGTTTGGAGTTTCCTTAGTTTAGGCAACTTCTATCAAAGATTCATTAAATATAACATCCAGATTATATGCCCACTAAACAATCTAATCAAAAAAGACCAACCCTTCATCTGGGATAAGAAATGTCAACTTATATTTGACATGCTCAAATACTGCTTTATCACTACTCCTATTGTAGTTTTCTCCAATTTAGATAGTTATTTCCACATAGAGTCAGATGTATCAGATCATACAACTAGTATCATACTCTCAGTTCTCAAGAATAATAAATGGCATCACATTGTTTACTCTTCTTGCTCTATGACTTCGCAAGAACAGAATTATCCTATCACTAACAAAGAAATGCTCTCAGTTATTCAGGCACTAGAGCAATGGCACCATTACCTAGAAGATGCTAGATACCAATTTGAAATTTGGAATGATCATGCAAATTTACAATAGTTCATGACAAGATGAGATTTCAATCACTGCCAAGCATGCTAGATGCAATATCTTTCTAAATTTAATATGGTCTAAGTTCACAAATCTAGTGCTTCTATGGCAAAAGCTGATATACTCTCATACTACAAAGATCATACAAAAGGAATAGAAAATAACAATAAAGACATACTCATCATATTATCAGAAAACATTTATATGATTATTTTAAATGATAAAAAGACTATACTGAAACAAAAAATATTCTTAGCATGGTGTAAAGTACCCAAATACAAGGTACAAAGACTGCACAAACAGGGCTCTACTGAAAACAGAGAAGGATATCTATATGATGAAAATAGAATTTATATATCAGATGACAATCTTTTACATATGAACATAGTCTATTTACACCATAACATGCCAGTGGTAGGATACCCTGGTTATGAGAAGACTCTAGAGCTTATCTGCTGCAACTATACTTGGCCTGGACTTGCCACTTTTATCAAAGACTACATTGCTAGATGTAATATGTGTCAAAGATTCAAAAGTTCAAATCAGACATCTAGTGGTCTTCTCCAACCTCTTCTAGTCTCCAAGGGATCATAGCAACACATCACTATAGATTTCATCACCAACTTACCTCTATCTCATAGCTATATAGCCATTTTTACAGTGATTGACTACTTCTCCAAGGAAGTTAAGCTCTTATCTTATACTAAAGTAGTATTTGCATTTGACATAGCCTGACTCTTCCTTTTCTGTGTCTGGAAGTATTATGGCTTGCCTAGAGCAATCATATTGGACCAAGGTTCATAATTTGCCACTAAAGTTACTGAAGAAATTAACAAGACACTTGGCATTAATGCCAAGCTTAGCACTATCTTCTATCTGTAGACTGATAGCCAATCAGAGATTATAAATAAGAAAGTGAGAAGATTTCTATGAATCTTCTGCTTTAAAAAACAGAACAAATAGGCGTCACACTGCCACAAAGAAATCTCTTTTGCAACCATATTGTTACAAATGGTACATTTCTTATCTTTCTTATCCTATACTTTTATTTACTTGTCTATGCTTTCACTTGACTTACCCTTACTTTTGGACTTAGTCGAATATCTTGTACAATAGTCACATGACTTAATCACATGACCTGATCACATGACACTTGTCACGTGACATGGACTACCTCTCCGCTTACTCATATATGCTTACTCTTGATTACTTATTCTTTCTTATCTTTCTTACTAAGATTGCTGCACTACAGTCAATCATTACTCATCACTTCTATTGTTCTTACTCAGCTTGCTATGCAAGGCTATGCATGACTATATATTCCTATGCACTGCTGCGCATTGCTGTATGCTCTACATTTGCTATTGGCCAGTAGTTAAGGTTCATACCAAATATGTACAAATACACCAATAGTATATAAATTAGGAGTCTGAAGGGCGTCCCCCTCAGTCTTATTCTCCTGGAGTTCTTCTCATCAGCTCTTCACTTGCCTGACTACCTTATTGTTCTGGTCTGCCACTCTAGCACTCTAAGTGAGTTGTTGAGTGTTTCATTAGAACAAGACTTTACTAACTTCCCCTTGCAGATTAGCTACCTGCAAGCCAAACCACTTGATCTTGAAGAGTAAACCAGTATTCAAATTGATAAACAAGTAAGCACCTGCCTTTTGATGAGAATAAGGGCGATAACTGACAAAGACTTATCTTTAGTGTCTTACTATGATCAAACTGCCGCCCATAACACCATATTGTACTGCAAGGACATCCCTCTAGAGTGACAACTATCGGTCGATCCTAATGACCATGACATTATCTCCACTAGCCCATACTTTGAAGACCCCTCTTCGGCTGACCTAGAACATGAGTATTGGGAAAACACCTCCTGCCTCACAGAAAGAACTTATATACTCAATCCAGAAGAAGGATCAATTGATCCTATCAATCTTGACATTATCTCCCTCTCAGACATTGCAATAATCTCTTATCGCTCTCCCACTCTGTCACTCCAATCTATACTCCCCAGGTCAGGTGTTGAGCCCTATACTGACCTCAACCGCAGACGTCTATTAACATCTCCAATAACTTGTAAGAATCCAGTTACCTACCAGGGACCCCAGACCTAGACCTAACTAACCACCCTAGAACCCTCTCGACCCTGAACTCGATCTCCTCCTCAAATTGACTAGGTAGAACTACTATCTCTACAATCTAGATGAGCTAGTCCCCAAGCTCCCCAAACCCGTAGATTGGGCACCACTAGGTCCCCAATTCCAGCCGGCCGCATTTGAGCCAGTCCCCGTCTTCTCTATCTAAAGTAGGATCCGATTTCTAATACATTACTTTCAAACTGTCTCACCTACAACTCCACCAGATCTCTGCAAGGATTTATCTCAAGGTTTTCTTAACGCTGAACCATAGGAGATTCTACAAGGACTTCTCCCTAACCTTCCTGAACCAGCTACCAGTAGTAAATACCCTAGGAGTCAGGTTAGAGATAAAAGAAAGAAGAGAAAGGTACATAGAAAGGACAATACCTACAAAAGTAATACTCCTCACCATCATCTTCCTCCTACTCTAACTTAAATTAGGCTACTGGTCCATCTCATCCCTTCTCATAGGGGCTTACCTAATCTTATCCCACAAAGTAGTCTCAGGAGACCTCAACGGTTCCTGTGAAATAGAATATACTATCTTTGAAGTTCATTAATTAGTCCCAGAACAGGAAGTAGAACAGGAATCAGAAGAAAGAGAAGAACAAGGACTTGAACAAGAGGTTGAAGAAGAAGAATCTATTCCAGTTAGAGTCAGACCTCCCACTCCATTCAACCAATCAGAAATTTCTTTACCTTATTCTCAAAGAGAAGAATCAGAAGCGTCAGAACACTCCTATTTCCCCACTCCACGAGATTTACCCTGCTTAAACCAATTTTCCATCTTCGGCATCTCTACTATCAATCATGCTGCACTGCCTCCTTACCAAAGAGAGAACCCGCTTGATGATTTACCTGCCCTTGAATCACCCACAGAAGATTAGCACACTGGATTATGTAAACAGACATAGCGACTTCATCAAAGACAAGAAATAATGTTTCCAATTCCATACTTCGAAACTTGCTCATCATAAACTCTCGAACTCTTACTCAAAGGGCTCTGTACATTCTCGATTACTGAAACAAGCTAGAAAACTCTCATGAAAACATAAATAAACATGTTGCTGCCTCCTAATATCATGGACCTTATTGATGCTCTCAATGTGTTAACCTTAGAACAACAAGCTGCTAATACAGAAAGGAAGAAAGATATTATGAAGTATGGTGGCTTCAAATCAAACTATGGGCTGCTCAACAAACATAAAATACAAACCAACTCTGCACCATGGCAATTCTCTCATGAATGAATAGAAAAGCATCCAGATTTGTACTTCTAGTGTTGGAAGCATGTGAAAGAGATTCCATGACACAAGAAGGAACACCTCTCTTACCAAAAGGAGATGCAGCATGGCTAGAACTAGAGAACAAAGTCCGAAACTTCTTCCAGATAGAAGTCCTTACACACGAAAGTTTGAAGAAGCTAGAAGCTCTCAAACAAGGGCCTATAGATATCAATTCGTTCATGCAACTCTTCACTATTCTTTTCCAAGAATCAGGAATCTCAGAAGAACACAGTATAACTATACTAAGAAAGGCAGTTGATTTCTGAGTCTATCAATAACAAGCTCTAAACATGAGACATTCTGATACCATACAAGAACTCTTGAATGACTATGTGATGATTAGAAGAGAATATGAATGGATGAAAGTAGAAAGGTCTTTAGGAAACCCTTTCCATCCCTATTCTGGAAGTACGTCTTATCAGAACACCTCTCAGCTGCCACCTCAACCAAGGTTTACCCCTTATGGATTACAACCAGGTCAAGGTGCACCCATGGACATTGGTGCTGTAAATAGGCCCTTCTTAAAAGGCAAATGCTATAATTGTCTTGGATCTCACCTTGCCCGCAATTGCAAATGACCCTCCACATGCTGCCGAAGCTATGACTGGTCATAAGGTGAACATAAGAACAATTGTAGAAACAACAAAGGAAAGAGCACATGCCAAGCTCAAATCTTAAATTCAGACCCTGAAGAATCTCACGATTCACACTTGGAATTTGATGAGATGAAGGCTTCCTTCCTTGAAATAAAGGAAGAAGGCAAGGGAAAAGCTAAAGCAGTCTAGACGAACTGGGTGTCCAGATTGCTAAAGCCAACAAGAAACAATCTAACAATAGTCTAATGGAGTCTCATTCAAGCGAGCTCGGCCGGAACTTGAAACTGGTGCTTAATTCCATTAAAACAATAAACAACGAAATCCCAGAACAACTTTGCATTCGTGGAAACAATTCTAAAGATATCATCTTATCTATCAGCATAGCTTCTATTAATAGCAAACAGTTCACATCTGCACAGGCCCTGCTGGACTCAGGTGCCAATATGATCTTTATAGACAAATCTTGGGTAGAGAAGTATGAACTTCCACTCTCATCTCTTCAATATCATTTACCAGTATACAATGTCGATGAAACTAGGAATTCCACAGGAGACATTACGCACTATACAGAAATAATTATTAACTATCAAGAATACTGCAAAAAGACAATAGCTGAAGTAACCAATCTTGGAAAGAATCAGGTTATTCTAGGATATACATGGCTAAAGAACCATAATCCAGAAATAGACTGGTCACAAGGCAAAGTTCTCATGACACGCTGTCCATGGACTTGTCAAAATCTTCAACAGAAATCTTTGTTCTCACATCAAATAGAAGAAGAAGAATGTGTGGCACTTAATCATATGTACTCTCTCAAGAAAGAAACTCTAGAAAAGGACAAACTGCCTGAGAAGACTCTGGAAGAACTTATTCCCCATGCCTATCACAAGTTCATTCATCTTTTCAAGAAGAAAGAATCCAAGCATATGTCTACACATAAGCCATGGGACCATGCCATAGATCTCAAAGAATCCTTTGTGTCAAAGAAAGGTCAATTAATCCCTTTATCACTGCAAGAACAAGAAGAAGTTAGCGTGTTCATTGATGATCAACTCCAAAAGGGATATATTCATTGTTCTACATCTCCACAAACCTTTCCTGTATTCTTTGTTCCAAAAAAAGATGGAAAGAAATGCATGGTGCAGGATTATAGATATCTCAATGAGCACATGGTGAAGAATAATTATCCACTACCTCTGATATCCCAATTGGTCAATAAGCTAAAAGGAGCTAAATTATTCACCAAGATGGATCTCAGATGGGGTTACAACAACACCCAAATCAAAGAAGGCAATGAATAGAAAGCTGCTTTCATTTGCCACTGAGGATCTTTTGAACCATTGGTCATATATTTCAGTCTTTGCAACTCTCCAGCAATCTTCCAAACAATGATGAATGAACTATTTGCAGACATGGAAGATGTTGTAGTTGTTTACATTGATGATATCATAATCTTCACAAAGACAGATGATATAAAGGAACATGACAAAATAGTTCTCAAAGTTCTCGCACACCTAGAAGAAAACAACTTATTTGTCAAATTGGAAAAATGTCACTTTCACACCAAAGAAGTTGAATTTCTTGGTATGACAATAACCCCGAAAGACATCAAGATGGATGATGATAAAGTCAAGGCAATTACCGAATGGCCAACTCTGCCTATAGTCCGAGGAGTTAGAAGTTTCTTAGGATTAGCCAACTTCTATCGCCACCTTATTCAAGACTATGTGCAGATTACACAACCCTTAAATGATCTTACTAAGAAAGACACCCCTTTCTCATGGAAAGAACCACAACAAGAAGCATTTAATATGCTAAAAAGAAAATTCACCACCACCCCTATTCTTCCTTTCCCAGACAATGACAAGAAGTTTTGCTTAGAAACTGATGCATCTAATTTTGCAACTGGTGCCATTCTATCTATAGAGCAAGATGGCAAATGGCATCCTGTCACATTCTCATCACACTCAATGTCCCCAGAGGAACATAATTACCCAATCGCAGATAAGAAAATGCTAAGCATTATCCAAAGTCTAGAACAATGGAGACATTACCTAGAAGGTACAAAACAGGAATTTGAAATTTGGAATGACCATGCAAACCTTCAATGGTTTATGTAATGACAAGATCTAAATAGACGACAAGCTAGATGGTCACAATACCTCTCTCATTTCAATTTCAAATAGATCCATAAAGCTGGATCACAAATGGGAAAAGCCGATGCTCTCTCTTGAAGAGAAGATTATGCAATAGGAATAGAAGATAATAATAAGCAAGTCTTAGTCATCCCTCCAGAATGAATAGCCACTACATCAGTGCATCTAGCCACAGACAGTAATGACATTCTAGAAAGCAACATGGAAAGTTCGCAAATCAGAAGCCATTAAGCTTTGCAAGCAACATGGCATCTGCACAGAAAAGAACAAACTTCTTTATGACAAGAACAATTGGATCTTTGTGCTAAATGATCAGGATCTCCACATAGAAATCATATGATTACATCATGACACTCCTATAGCCAGCTGGACATTTAGGAATAGATCAAACCCTAGAACTGCTATAATATAGCTATACCTGGCCTGGAATGCCCACACTTGTCAAAGATTATGTATCTCATTGCAATAGATGCACACGTTTCAAAGGCATCAACACTGTACCTGCTGGAAAGTTATTACCATTGGAAATTCTGGCATTCTGTGGTCATGGATTGACTTTGGTCACCTGATCGGATATTTGGCATTGACATTAACGCTGTGTGCCATTCTCCTTGAGAACAGCATATCCTTTGTCATAGGCATCTTTACCCTCGGGAGTACCATCTCCTTCTTTTCTGGACTTATCATATGGTCCTATATTCATGGCACAATCCAGGATGGGAAAGGACTAACCCTAGAAATAATGCATGACACCACTAATGATCACAACTTATTCAAAGGGTTTAGCGTCACGATGCCAGACAAGTACTTCATCAAATAAGAAGGATACAGCTATGAAGTCTATTCCCGCAACTTCAGAGCAAGAGAAAAGAAATAGCATATTGCCCTGATAGAAAGGACACAACTGGTCCAAAAAACTAAGGCGGCAGCCAATGACCTCAATGACTGGTCTGGTTTCCATCCAACCTGGGAAGAAGTCCAAGAAGCTGCAGAGAATGAGAACAGTAATGATAATGCTACTGTGCATAGCAACACCAATCTCACCATGGCCAACAGCTTCATAGCAGTCTACAATTTTGAAGCCTGATGGAGAAAGGTCATGATTGCCTAGAATGCAATCCATAGAGAGGAGGTAGTGTTACAAACGGTACATTTCTTACCTTTCTTATCCTACACTTCTACTTACTTGTCTATGCTTTCACTTGACTCACCCTTACTTTTGGACTTAGTCAAATATCTTGTACAATGGTCATGTGACTTAATCACATGACACTTGTCATGTGACACAGACTACCTCTCTGCTTACTCATATATACTTACTCTTGATTACTCATTCTTTCTTATCTTTCTTACTAAGATTGCTGCGCTACAGTCAATTATTATTCATCACTTTTATTGTTCTTACTCAGCTTGCTGTGCAAGGCTATGCATGACTGTGTATTCCTGTGCATTGCTATGCACTCTACATTTGCTACTGGCCAGTAGTTAAGGTTCATATCAAATATGTACAAATACACCAATAGTATATAAACCAGGAGTCTGAAGGGCGTTCTCCTCAGTCTTGTTCTCCTGGAGTTCTCCTCATCAGCTCTCCACTTGCCTGACTACCTTATTGTTCTGATCTGCCACTCTAGCACTCTAAGTGAGTTGTTGAGTATTTCACATATGCTCTTATGAACCTAGATCAGAGGTTAAGCCATCAGATACACTGATACTAGCACTGGCCATAGACTCATTTACTATTACAGTGGCTTAGACCATCAAAGACATAAAACAGATTCTAAAAGATTCTAAATAAAAAGTGAAGCTATAAGCTGACAAACACTGCTCTGCTGCTCCATAACATGAAATAGGCCAATAGATATGGCTATTCACAGAGTACTTGTATCTAACATATGCTTCTAAGAAGCTATTAAAATAATAGCTAGACCCTTATCAAATTATTATAGAGTGGAATAGATGAGGAACAGGGCTAGCCACTCTATAGCAACAAGCAATAAGAAATGACAGAGATGAAAGAGTAGGAGAACTTACTGTTGAAGGAACTTAACTTGAGAGGTGAAAGGGCTTGTGATAACTCTTGTAAGTTACTAACTTGAATGAAAGTAACTTAAGATTGAAGAGCAAAGAATAAACCCTTTTATACTAGATATAGGACTGTATCTACTAAGTAGGGTTCTCTTCTTGCAGTCTTAGATGATGCATATTCCTAAGAATTCTTGAGCTTCTTCAAGGTCATGATATTCCCAAGTCTTCATAAACTTCTTCTTGTGTTTAAGGATAAGAAGTCTGTTACTATCTATCAACAATGTATTGTCAACATAGATAATTATAATGATAATGTCAGATCCAATGATCTTGACATAGACATCAGGATCAGAGAAAGTTCTCTTGTACCCTTGGTCTTTAGAACTCTGGTGTAGCACCTTGTTCTATTATAGGGCAGCTTGCTTCAAGCTATAAATGGCTTAATTATGTTAACAAACTTTCTTCTCTTGGCCCTTGTCTATAAAGCCTTTAGATTAATCCATGTAGATCTTCTTATCAAGTTCTCTATATAGAAAAGCAATCTTGATATCTAGGAACTCAAATTTCCAATCTTTGAGTATGGCTAGAGCTTGTGAAACACTCGAAAGTCCTAAGACAATCAGGTGCTACTCAAACAAAAGGAAGAAAGAGACTGAGATAGGACGGTTGGACTTTGGAGAAAAGACCAAGTAAACTAAACTAGAGAATGTCTAGCTTAGCCCTTGGACTCATAGGTTTGTATGTACATGTTTGGTGCTTATCTACTAATAAAGGAAATACCTATAGCCCATGAAGATAAGAGATAAGAGAGACATATGCTATTTGGAAGAACAGACATGAAAAGCATAGCCTTTGTGATACATGAGGCATAAGAATGGAAGAAAAGTGAGGCTGTGGCATAGCCATACGGAAATGAAGAACATGAGAAAAAGAAGAAAAGAAGAAGCAGAAATGAACATGGGAAGACATGTGTTCGACATGTGTTCAATATAACTAAAAGAAGAAATGACTGGAGATTTAGATTGGAAAAGAGAAGGAAAAACGACTAAGTCCATTGAATGTGCTTGTGGAGGTAATGAACTGTAACATTAAGCTAATATAGGACAATAACTACTAGTACTACAGAAACATAATGGTCTGCTTCCTTGGCCATGTTCAGTATGATGTAGATAGCTACACATTTGAAAGTCTAATATATTAGTGATTAGAAAATATATATTACAAAGAGAAAGCTTATATCCCCTGGCCAATTCTCTATCTAATCTACTATCAGATGAAAATAACAGATGGAGAAATATAGGAGCTACATGGAATGATATATCTATCTGACCTTGTAGATAAAGAATAGACAGCAGTAGAGGGTAACAATTGATTGCCCAGAGATGAATCTATAGGAAGAAAGTAGTGTTATAGTTCAATTCTTTTATCTATATTTTACAGACTTAGTCATTTTTCTTTTCTGAATGTATATTTTTATTCAACTGTATAGATCAAATCATTGGTATCAAATAGATGATGATAGAACTTGAATATAAATTAAAACCTATTTCTCTTTGTAATGACAATCAGAGTTCAATTTTTATTGTACAAAATCTTGTCAATCAAAAGAAGAACTATTATATTTGCATTTGATATCATTTGATATATGATTCTATCAAAGACAAAGAGATTAAGCTCTTCTACATAGAAGGACAAGATAACCCTATTGATATTTCTACTAAGAATCTAGGGTTTATTAAGTTTAAAAAATTCATGAAGCTCTTAGATCTTCAAATCTATAGTGCTAATCAGAATATGTGCTATACAAATGTATATTCCTTCTCATGCTTATATCTACTAGCAATATTAAGCATAGGGTTGTGTTAAACATATATACACCAGTATATACCATGAGATAGTAGTTTACTGTATTTATGTATACTACTTACTTCATACTCAGCTTGTCTAAGTCAATATAGCTCTTTACTTGCTGCTGCATCAATCTAAGATATTACTAGATAAGTATTACAACTTCTTCTGTGCATATCTT
Organism: Chalciporus sphaerocephalus; assembly: GCA_038094055.1. Taxonomy (NCBI): domain Eukaryota; kingdom Fungi; phylum Basidiomycota; class Agaricomycetes; order Boletales; family Boletaceae; genus Chalciporus; species Chalciporus sphaerocephalus. The sequence continues at coordinate 37,262 of JBBPTH010000068.1, read as the reverse complement.
GTATGCTGTACTACCTGGAGCTCATTCCTGATAGCTTTCAACAACATCCAATATCTAAGTGATATCATGAGCTTCAGCAACAATACTCACTATATATATCTTGGAACTTAATATCTCTATAGATAAGAAAGAATCCAAATGACTAGATATCTCTTTGAACATAAGAGCACACTGGACATACAGAGAGTAGCCATGATAGAACCACTAATACCTTTATCTTTATTGCCATTGCTTATGTCAACTGATACCTTTGATCTTATAGATCTTATAGATCTCTTTATCTTTATATCATTAATCTAAATGGCTATTCTTATCACTAGCTTAGAATTCAAGCTTGAATTCGATATCAGTCAATGTATTTGTTGAAATGATAATGGGCAACAGGAGGTAGAGGGGCGGGAGCCCCTATTACCCTAGCATCAGGCTACACAGAGAAAGCTGTTTACTTACTTAGCTTTGGTGCTTAGCATTCACAGATGTGGTAGCAGTAAAAGAGCTATTCTAACTCAGACGAACTGAGTATGAACTAAGTAGTATACACCAATAAGGTAAACTACTGTCTCACGTATGACTAACTATGAGTATGTTCAACACTCCCCCATGCTTAATATCGCTAGTATATGCGAGCATAAGAAGAATGTACATTTATATATAGCACACTATCTAATCGGCGCTGTAGACATGTAGACCTAAAAGCTCTCTGAATTTTTCGAACTTGATAAATCCTAGATTCTTAGTAAAGATATCAGCAGGATTATCTTGTCCTTCTATGTAGAAGAGCTCGATCTGTTTGTCTTCAATTGCATCGCAAATAGAATGGTATCTAATATGAATGTGACAATTCTTTTTCTGATTTACAGGGTTTTGTGCAGTAAATATTGCACCCTGATTATCACTGCAAAGAGGAACGGGTTTCAGCTTGTATCCAAGTTCCAGCATCATTTGCTTTACACTAATGATTTGATCTATACAGTTGGACAATGAAATATATTCTGCTTCAGTAGAAGACTTCACTGTAATCTTCTGAAGGTGCGAGTTCCACATAAAAGCAGTGTTCGTGAGTTTCAGGAAATATCCTGTCTGCGAGTGTGAAGTCTCTGGATCAGCTCCCCAATCTGAGTCGGAAAAGCCGATAAGACCTCTATCTTTGCTACCATCATATACTAGAGCGTATTTTCGAGTACCTTTTAGATATCTAACAATGTAGTAGGCTTTATCTAGGTGCTCTTTGGACAGATTTGCAGATTGTCTCGCAAGTTGAGTAACTGCATATGCAATGTCTGGTCGAGTACCTAGCATAATATATAACAGAAATCCAATGACAACCTGAAAATGTGTCTGTAATTCAGTGTCTACAGGTTCTGTGTTTCTGTTTGGATAATACTCCTATGGTAATGAAGTGCGCGTGGGCTTGGCATTTGTCATGCCACATCGCTCAATTACCTTGTCAAGGTAATCACATTGATCTAGAGAAATCAAGCGTTTGGATCTGTCACGGTGAATCCTCATTCGAAGAAACTCGTTGGTTTCACCAAGATCATGACAATCTCATTTTTTCATAAATTTAGCTTTGAGTTGATCAACCTCAAGCTTTTTGGGACCACAAAAGAATGCGTCGTCAACATATACAATGGCATAGACTTTGCCATATCTGAAGACGTATACGCCAACATTAGAGTATATTTTCTCGAAGCCTAAGTCATTCATCGACGCCTTGAGCTCATGCCACCAAGTAATACTGGCCTGTTTAAGGCCATATAAGGCGCGTCGAAGTCGGAGGACTTTGCCAGCCATTTCAGGTCTGGCAAACCCTTCAGAGATTTCCATATAGATTTCTTCATCTAAATGCCTATATAGATATGCAGATTGCATATCAAGGCCTGATATATACCAGTCTTCAAGAGCGGCAAGTGCAAGCATCTGATGCACAGTCTCAAATCAAACGACTGGAGAGAAGATCTCATCATAGTCAATTCCTTCTCTTTGTTCGAAACCTCTGGCGACCAATCTGGCACGTTTACGACCATCAGTTTTAACATTGAACACCCATCTATACCGAAGTACTTTACGGTTTCTGGGTCTATCAACTACTTGGTAAACTTTGCATTCTTTAAGCATTTTTAACTCTTGCATGCATGCTTCACGCCAAAGCTTCTGTTTGTCAGAAGGAGGTTGCAGAAGGTCTTTATATGACCATTAGTGATAATTTGGTGCTACTTCATCGCTGTTAAATGCGCAAGCACAAAGGTAAAGACTCAAACCCACTCTCCCTTCCCTGGTTAACCATTTAATCTCTGATTCGGAATCCTCAGGTTCAGAAGCAGATGATGGCGGTAAACCACCAGGAACATTTGGCTCATCCCTAGATGAAGAGAGCTGTTGGCCAGTCAATTCTTTCCATTTGGAAAGGCGTTCTATTTCTTTGACAGTCTTAGTTGGATGCTGTCTTTCACCATACTTATTACCGGGATAGTTAGGGATGCACCATTCGCATTGAGGACGCTCAATGCATCCTATCCTTTCACTTTTAGGTGGTAGTGCTGGTGGAGCATTCTGAATAGGAATATGCCTTGGTGGTATAACCAGTTTAGGTATTGGTTTATTCGCTGGCTCAGGCTCTGGGCTAGAGTCACGAGAAGTAGAAGGTGTATGCACCGTTGTTTCAGATGTCTCTGATCCAGGTGATACAGGACGTTCTTTGTTTGAAGCGAGGGGAATTGAGAATTCCTCGTCATTGCTGATAGGATGGTCATCCTGATCACCATTATGCTTTTGCTGTTTAGGCAATGATACAACAGGGTGCGGTCTGGAGTTTGGATATTTTGGGAACAGGTTCTCATCAAATACTGCATGGGCGAAGATGAAGATTAAATTATTTTGTCGCAAGAATAACATATTGGCATCGTTGGTGGGAGATACACCAAGATATACTATTAATTGCGACTTTGGTTGTAACTTTCCGCCATGAATTTCTTCAGGAATATGCATATAGGTACCACATCTGAATACTCTGATGTATTCTAGAGACGGTTTATGGCCAGTGATGACCTTATATGGTGTTCTCTAATTTAATCTCCTGTTAGGGAGGCAGTTGTGGAGGTACTTTGCATGTTGTACCGCAAATTCCCAAAATGATGGGGGTAAGCAAGCATGAAGACGCATCGCTTGAGCTTTGTCCATTAATGTCCTTATGTGCCTTTCGGCTCTGCCATTTTGCTGGTGTGCATAGGGGGCAGATTAAAATATCTCAATGCCTTCATTTTGAAGCATCTTGTCAAAAGCATGGGATTTATACTCTCCCCCGGCATCGGACATTCAGCCTTTAATTTGGCTGTTCCATTGGTTATGGACATATTTAATGAATTGTCTTATAGCAGCCAATGCATCATTTTTGTTTCGCAAAGGCTTAATTCAAGACATTGAAGAGTAATCATCATAGAATATAATAATATATTTCTTCTTGTAATACAATTCCATTTCGTACAACTTAAGATCTGAGTGAATCAGTTCAAACACTTTAGAAGCACGTCTTTCCATAGGTAGAAAAGGCCTATTAGATTGTTTGCCTAGTTGGCAGCCAGGACAAACATGTTCTTCCACAGGTGGATTAACCGCAGGGAAATCCTTCAGATGTTTCTGAGCATATTTTATTACTTCCTTAGAAACATGTCCAAGTCTTCGATGTATTAGATCATAATCCGTCGCATATAGCGAGGCAATCTGATTGCGCTTAGGATGAATGATATCAGCGTGCATCATATACATTGTTGATCCAGGGTGTGTATGGAATTGAAGGATTGGATATCTCTTCTGACGATGACATATGTCAAAGTATATTCCATGAGACTTGACATACATATTCTTGTCCTTTAAGATGGTACCCAACGAGACTAACTTCACACCTGAGTTAGGCATGTAGATCATTGGTGATAGTCGTACAATCGAGCTTTCATTGCAAAGATTCTTATACTCAATGACAATAGTACCTTCTCCAAGAGCATAGGTAGAACCAGCTGCAGTTCGCACAGGGCAAGGCTTGTCGTATTCCTTGTACTCAGAGAAATCAGACAGATCGAATATAAAGTGCGAAGATGCACTAGAATCTAGAATCCAGATATCGTCTGGATACTCAGTCTTAGAGTTTAAACATGTCTCACAATTTTTAGACTCAATCTCGGACATAGAAAGCTTTTTATTCCAGTCGCTATCTAACGCACATGATAATATGTACTCTACATACTCCTGTGAATAGGGGAGTTGTGAGTTAGTGGTGAGACGCGAGGAACTGAGAACATACTCATTGTCCATTTCGACATCATCCTGGTTGAAGTTGAAGTAACGATTTTTGAGCTTATTCAGCTCTTCATCATCACTTATAGTCGGGTCGTAAAAACGAGATATATACTCATCAATATCATGATCATCCAGAGAGACAGAGTCCTCATCTGGGGTGGAGGAAATGTAGTCGATTTCAACACCAAAGGTGTTGTTATGACGATGACATGGCAAGTTTACCATGGGAGCAGAGATGACAGATGATGTTGAGGATGATGGGATGGGAGATAGTGGCGGCGATGCAACGATAGCTTCTTCTTCTTCTGGCAACTCTACAATACTTGCAACTGCCATTGAGCAATCGATATGCTCCATGAGGTGGGTGAAATACTCAACAACTCACCTAGAGTGCTGAAGTGCTTGAGCCTGAACAATAAAGTAGTCAGGCAAGTGGAGAGCTGATGAGAAGAACTCCAGGAGAACAAGACTGAGGGGAACGCCCTTCAGACTCCTGGTTTATATACTATTGGTGTGTTTGTATCTATTTGGTATGAACTTTAACTACTAGCCAATAGCGTAAGTAGAGCGTACAGCAATGCGCAGCAAGCATAGCCTTGTGCAGCAAGCTGAGTAAGAACAATAGAAATGATGAGTAAGGATTGACTGCGGCGCAGCAATCTTAGTAAGAAAAGTAATCAAGAATGAGTAAGCAAGAGTAAGCATATATGAGTAAGCGGAAAGATGGTCCGTGTCACGTGACAAGTGTCATGTGATCAGGTCACATGATCAAGTCACGTGACTATTGTACAAGATATTCAACTAAGTCCAAAAGTAAAGCTGAGTCAAGTAAAAGCATAGTGAAGTAAGTAAAAGTGTAGGATAAGAAAGGTAAGAAATGTACTGTTTGTAACACTACTCCCTCTCTATGGATTGCATTCCAGGCAATCACGACCTTTCTTCGTTATTCCTCAAAATTGTATACCGCTATGAAGCTGTTGGCAGTAGTGAGATTGGTGTCACTATGAACAGTAGCATTGTCATTACCGTTTTCTTCATCTACAGCATCTCCAGCTTCACTTCATGTTGGATGGAAGCCAGCCCAGGCATTGATGTTTTCAGCCTCTGCCTCATTCTTCTGGCGAGCGGGGAGGGTGCATTCCATAAGAGCGTCGTGCTGCTCTTTTTCTCTAGCTCTGAAGTTATGAGAGTAGACTTCATAGCTGTATCCTTCTTGTTCGATCCAGTACTTGTCTGGCATCGTGACGCTAAATCCCTTGAAAGTATTGCGACTGTTAATGTTGTCGCGCATTATTTCTAGGGTTATCCCCTTGCTGTCCCGGATGGAGCCACGCACATATGACCAAACCATAAGCCCGAAGAAGAAGGCGATTATACTCCCAAGGGTAAAGATGCCTAAAACGAATAATGTGCTGTTCTTGAGGAGAACAACACAGAGCGTAAAGATCGACACCATATAGGTGATCAGGAGACCGAAGTCTATCCATGAGCACGGCACAGGTGCCAGGAGAGTGGGGCGAGCTGGTGTGTCGATATTGCCGATGTTTGCGTGGTTGGCAAGGTAATTGTCGATGATGGCGTTGGCGTGGAACTGGGTGAAGGAGTTGGGGAAGGCAGACATGAAGGGTGGTGGTGGGGTTGTAGAGGTGGTGATTGAAGTTGCTTGAAGAGGTATTAGGAGCGAGGCTCGACTGATGACTGGGAGGAGAGGCAGATTCTGATCTGTTCAGGCTGAAGCAGCGAGTCTTTTATACTGCTTCATGATGATTATATAAGCTGTCTTCTGCAGCAGTTGCTGTGAAGTTTTCATAAGGTTTGAACAGCTTTTCAAAATCAACCTGAGTCATGCGGAGCAGACGGGGAGCCGATGGATTCTTTTTATAGAATTCCTTTATTGCGTCCGGCGCATTAGCGAGATTTGATCGGGGTTCTCACGTTCTATCCGTCTTGTTGTATCCTTTCCAGTGAATTAGAAATTCGAGTCGTTTTCCTCTCAATCTGGAGTCCACTATGTAGTCAACTTCGTATTCATCATCTCGATCTTCAGTGACTAGCACTGGCCCTGGTTTGTCAGCCTTCTGTCCGGGTAATCGTTCCTTGTAAGGTTTGACTTTGGCTATATTGAACACGTTGTGCACTCTCATGGTGCGTGGGAGTCGGAGTTCAATTGCATTGCTTCCTTTGAAGCTAATAATTTCATATGGGCCTAGCCATTTCTCCGAGAGCTTCTTTGAAGGTCGTGGGAGTTTTAGGCCATCTGTGCTTAGCCAAACCTTGTCTCCTACTTTGTATTGCGGAGCTTCTGATCTATGTTTATCTGCTTGGATTTTCATATATTTTTGTGCTTTTTCTAGATTTTCTTTTGTTTCTTTTAGGGTTTGTTCGATTTCATCAGCGAGTAAAGAAGCAGCGGGTGCTTTAGTCGTGTGATTTTCTATTCCTATTTTTGGTTCATATGTGTGAGTAATGCTGAATGGGGTTTTCTGTGTAGAAGTTTGCTTTTTCGAGTTATACGAGAATTGCGCAATGGGTAGCCATTCTAACCATTCGTGTTGTTTCTCGGCAGTGAATAGTCGGAGGTATTGTTGTAGATCTCTATTTATACGTTCCGTTTGTCCATCTGTTTGCGGATGGCGTGCGGTAGAGAGTTTAGGCATAATGCCGAGGCGTTTGCATAAGTCTTTCATGACTTGTGATGTGAATTGTGGGCCTCGGTCCGACACTATTGTTTTGGAAAGTCCGTGATGCTTCCATACGTGTGTGAGATACAGTCTAGCTGTTTGTAGGGCATTGACAGATTTAGTACAGGGGATAAATTTGACTTCTTTGGAGAATCGATCAACAACCACTAGAATTGAGTCGAATCCATTTAATTCAGGGAAATCTGTCATGAAATCTGCACTGATGTGTTCCCATGGAAGATCCAGAATTTCCAATGGTAGTAGCTTTCCAGCAGGTGCAGTATTGATGCCTTTGAAACGTGCGCATCTATTGCAGCGAGATACATAATCTTTGACAAGTGTGGGCATTCCAGGCCAGGTATAGCTACACTGTAGCAGTTCTAGGGTTCGATCTATTCCTGGATGTCCAGCTACAGGAATGTCATGATATAGGTGTATAATTTCCATGCGAAGATCCTGATTATTCGGCACGAAGATCCGATTTTTCTTGTCATAGAGAAGTTCGTCCTTTTCTGTGCAGATGCCATGTTGCTTGCAAAGCTTAATGGCTTCTGATTTGTGAACTTTCCATGTTGCTTTCTTTATCTTTTCTAGAATGTCATCATTATCTGTGGCTATGTGCACTAATGTAGTGGCTATTCGTTCTGGAGGGATGACTAAGACTTGCTTATTGTCATCTTCGATTCCTTTTGCGTGATCTTCTCTTCGAGAGAGAGCATCGGCTTTTCCCATTTGTGATCCGGCTTTATGGATCTATTTGAAATTGAAAGGAGAGAGGTACTGTGACCATCTGGCTTGTCGTCTGTTTAGATCTTGCCGTTGCATAAACCATTGAAGGTTTGCATGATCATTCCAAATTTCAAATTCCTGTTTTGCACCTTCTAGATAATGTCTCCATTGTTCTAGACTTCGGATAACGCTCAGCATTTCCTTGTCTGTGATTGGGTAGTTATGTTCTTCTGGAGACATGGAGTGTGATGAGAATGCGACAGGATGCCATATGCCATCTTGTTCTATAGATAGAACGGCACCAGTTGCAAAATTAGATGCATTGGTTTCTAAGCGGAATTTATTGTCATTGTCTGGGAATGCAAGAATGGGAGCCATGGTGAATTTCCTTTTTAGCGTGTCAAACGCTTCTTGTTGTGGTTCCTTCCATGAGAAAGGAGTGTCTTTCTTGGTAAGATCATTCAGGGGTCGTGCAACTTGCGCATAATCCTGAATGAAGCGGCAATAGAAGTTTGCTAATCCTAAGAAGCTTCTAACTCCTCGGACTGTGGTCGGAGTTGGCCATTCGGTAATTGCCTTGACTTTATCGTCGTCCATTTTGATGCCTTGTGGAGTTATTGTCATACCAAGAAATTCAACTTCTTTGGTGTGAAAGTGGCACTTTTCCGGTTTGACGAATAGGTCATTCTCTTCTAAACGTGAGAGGACTTTGAGAACTATTTTAGCGTGTTCCTTTATGTCATCTGTCTTTGTAAAGATCAAGATGTCATCAATGTAAACAACTACGGCGTCCTCCATATCTGCAAATAATTCGTTCATCATTGTTTGAAAGGTTGCTGGGGAGTTGCAGAGACCAAAATACATGACTAGTGGTTCAAAAGATCCTCTGTGGCAAATGAAAGCGGCTTTCCATTCATCATCTTCTTTGATTCAGATATTGTTGTAACCCCATCTGAGGTCCATCTTGGTAAATAGTTTAGCTCCTTTTAGCTTATCGACCAATTGGGAAATCAGAGGTAGCGGGTAATTGTTTTTCACTGTGTGTTCATTGAGGTATCTGTAATCCTGTACCATGTGCTTCTTTCCATCTTTCTTTGGAACAAAGAACACAGGGGATGTCTGGGGGGATGTAGAGCAGCGGATGTATCCCTTTTGGAGTTGATCGTCAATGAACGCACTGACTTCTTCTTGTTCCTGTGGAGATAGAGGGATCAATCGGCCTTTCTTCGGCACGAAAGATTCTTTGAGATCTATGGCATGATCCCATGGTTTATGTGTGGGCATACGCTCGGATTCTTTCTTCTTGAAAAGGTGAATGAACTTGTGATAGAATTGGGGAACAAGTTCTTCCGGGGTTTTCTCTGGTGATTTACCCTTTTCGGGAGTTTCTTTCTTGAGCGCGTAGATGTAATTTAATGCCACACGTTCTTGTTCTTCTATCTGCTGTGAGAACAAAGATTTCTGTTGGAGATCTTGACAAGTCCATGGACAGCGTGTCATGGATACTTTGTCTCATGACCAATCTATTTCCGGATTATGGTTCTTTAGCCATGTGTATCCTAGAATAACCTGATTCTTTCCAAGATTGGTTACTTTGGCTGTTGTCTTCTCACGATGTCCTTGGTAGTCGATGATTATTTCTGCATAGTATGTGATATCTCCTGTGGAGTTTCTACTTCCATCGACATTGTACACTGCTAATTGGTGCCTGAGAGGCGAAAGGGGTAATTTGAGCTTCTTGGCCCAAGATTTGTCGATGAAAATGGTGTTAGCACCTGAGTCCAGCAGGGCTTCTGCGGATGTGAACTGTTTGCCATTAATAGGTGCTATGCTGATAGATAGGGTAATTTCTCTGGAATTGTTCCCACGAATATGGATTTGGTCTGGGATTTCGTTGTCTATTGTGTTAACGGAATTAAGCACCGGTTTCAAGTTCCGGCCGAGCTCACTTGAATGAGACCCTGTTAGACTATTGTTAGATTGTTTCTTGTTAGCTTTGGCGATCTAGACACCCAGTTTGTCTAGATCGCTTTGGCTTTTCCCTTGCCTTCTTCCTCTGTTTCAAGGAAGGAAGCCTTCATCTCATCGAATTCCAATTGTGAATCGTGAGATTCTTCAGGGTCTGAGTTCAAGGTTCAAGCTTGGCATGTGCTCTTTCCTTTGTAGTTCCTACAATTGTTCTTGTGTTCACCTCGTGACCATCCACAGTTTTGGCAGCGTGTGGAGGGTTGTTTACAATCACGTGCGAGGTGTGGACCAAGACAATTATAGCATTTGCCTCTTAAAGAAGTTCTGTTCGCAGCACCAATGTCCATGGGTGCGCCTCGACCTGGTGGTATTCTATATTCGGTGAACCTTGGCTGAGGTGGCAGACATGGGTTATTCTGGTATGAAGTGCTCCCAGAATAGGATTGGAACGGATTTCCTGTGGATCGTTCTAATCTCATTCTTTCATATTCCTTTCCAATGTTTACGTAGTCATCTAGGAGTTCTTGCACGGTGTTGACCCGGGTCATATTTAGGGCTTGTTGTTGATAAATGCGGAAGTCAACTGCCTTTCTTAGTATGGTTAGACCGTGCTCTTCTGAGATTTCTGATTCTTGGAAAAGGATGATGAAGAGCTGTGAGAACGAATGGATATCCATGGATCCTTGTTTGAGAGCTTCCAGCTTCTTCAAGCTCTCGTGTGCTAGAACCTCTATCTGGAAGAAGCCTCGGACTTTGGCTTCTAATTCAGCTAAAGATAGCCAGGTGGCATCTCCTGGGATAACCGGAGGTGTTCCTACTGGAATTCCGGCGTTCCTTTCACATGCATCTAGTGTTAGGAGTGCAAACCTGGATGCTTTTTCATTCATCCATGAGAGAATTGCCACGGTGCGGAGTTGATTTGTGTCCCAAGTTTGTTAAGCAGCCTATAGCTTGGTTCGGAGCCACCATAAGCGGAAGGCAGGGCGGTTTCCATCCCAATAGCCTGGGTCAGCAATCTTCTTGGTAACGTCTTTCTTTCTTTCCGCATTAGCATTCGTTTGTTCTAAAGTTAGCGCATTGAGTGCGTCAATGAGGTCCTGTACATCAGTTCCGTGAGACATATTTATTTATGTTTTCGTGAGAGTTTTCTGGCTTGTTTAAGTAATCGAGAATAAGGAGAGTCCTTTGGATATGCATTAGAGAGTTTTTGTTGAGCGAGTTTGGTAATAGAAGATTGGAAACGTTGGCGTTTTTCTTTAGTGAGTTTGGTATGTCTGTTTACACAGTCCAGTGTGCTAGTTCTCTGGTTCAGGAGCGGGTAACTCGGCAGAAGGGTTCCTTCTTTGGTAAGGAGGAGGTGCGGCGCGATCGGCAACAGAGATGCCATAAACGGAAAATTGGTTTACGCGGGGTAAATTTCGTGGAGCAGGGAAATACGCGGTTTCTGATGCTTCTGATTCTTCTCTTTGAGAGTGAGAAAGAGAAATATTTGTTTGATTGGCTGGAGTGGGAGGTCTGACTCTGACTGGAATGGGTTCTTCCTCTTCCTCTTCTTCTTCTTCTGACTCTTGTTCTAGTTCTTGTTCAGGGGCAATAGGATGGATTTTAAAGATAGTATAGGTGTATTCAATGGAACCGCAGAGGTCTCCTAAGACTACTTTGTGGCCTAAGGCTAGGTAGGTCCCTATGAGGAGATAGGAGAGATACCAGTAACCTAATCCTAGTTGCAATAGGAGGGAGGTGAGAGCAAGGAGTATTACTCTTGTAGGCAGTGTCCTTTCTATGTACCCTTCTCTTCTTCCTATTCTTTCTAGCCTGACTCCATTCTGATGGTAGGCTAACTCCCAGTCCACGATTCGGAAGGACAGGTCCTTTGCCACTAATCTCATCTGTTGTTGCTCGTAGAAAACGTCGAGATAACTCCCAATGCAGATCTGGTGGAGTTTGTGGTGATACGTGTTGGAAGTAGTGGATAAGGAAACGGATCCTACTTTGGATCGAGAACTGAGGAACCAGTTCAAAGTCGGCCGGTTGGAAGCGGGGTCCTAGAGGGGACCAGTCAACAGGCTCGGCAAGTTTGGGGGGCGGTTGCTGGAATGGGTAGAAAGGGTCAAATCTGTCCCTGTATTCCCTAATATGAGTCTCGACTTCGGGGTTGAGAGGGTTCTGACGGGGTTGGTTAGACCTTGGGTCTCTGGTGGGTAAAGGGATCCTTACAAGGAGGTTGAGGCGACCAAGAAGGTCGGCAGGGTCAAAGCAGGAGTAGAGGCCGACACTCCCACGGGCAAGGCTAGGAGAGCGGAAAAGGGGAGTGTCGGGTTGTGGGATTATTTCTTGATCATTAGGGTCCTGGACCCAATCTCTAAGGCGACCGGTAACGGGGTCGTGGGTCTCGAAGATGTCGTAACCAGGGTAAGTGATATTGGTGCAGACTGGTGGGTAGGTGTTGCGGAACACTAATGGTGAGCCTTTGTCAGTGATCGCCCTTGACCTTATCTAAAGGAAGGTTCTTACTCTTTATCGATATGAGTACTGGTTTACTCTTCAAGTTCTAGTGGTTTGGCTTGCAGGTAGCTAATCTGCAAGGGGAAAGTTAGCAGTCTTGTTCTAATGAAACACTCAACAACTCACCTAGAGCGCTGAAGTGCTTGAGCCAGAACAATAAAGTAGTCAGGCAAGTGGAGAGCTGATGAGGAGAACTCCAGGAGAACAAGACTGAGGGGGACGCCCTTCAGACTCCTGGTTTATATACTATTGGTGTGTTTGTACCTATTTGATATGAACTTTAACTACTAGCCAATAGCGTAAGTAGAGCGTACAGCAATGCGCAGCAAGCATAGCCTTGCGCAGTAAGCTGAGTAAGAACAATAGAAATGATGAGTAAGGATTGACTGCGGCGCAGCAATCTTAGTAAGAAAAGTAATCAAGAATGAGTAAGCAAGAGTAAGCATATATGAGTAAGCGGAAAGATGGTCCGTGTCACGTGACAAGTGTCATGTGATCAGGTCACATGATCAAGTCACGTGACTATTGTACAAGATATTCGACTAAGTTCAAAAGTAAAGCTGAGTCAAGTAAAAGTGTAGTGAAGTAAGTAAAAGTGTAGGATAAGAAAGGTAAGAAATGTACCGTTTGTAACAGTGGGGACACTTGGCAGGTCGCTCGTATACCTTGGGCGTTGGATCGAATTGCTCGACCCGGTTTGCTACCTTGTCGAGGCAGCAAAGCGTCTGTGGAGTGGATGTGCACCCAATCCAGCGAGCAAGGTTGATTGCCTTTTGCGTATGCTTAAAGGCAGGTGGGCCAAAGTATTGGACACCGGGGGTGTGCGTGAGTCATCAAGGGTCTTCGACGGGCGTGAAGAAGGAGGTGGAGGCAGGCAAGATAGTGACAGGTGGCATCCATGAGATAAATATGAAGGACTCTTCCTGCGCTATATGTGCGTGAGCCTCTTTTCACTGCTTATTCCTCTTGTTTTGCTTTGTCTTTCCTTTGGCGGATCGGCCTCCTCTCTTCTTCTCCTTAGCACTATTGTCGTCTTGCGACGCGGGTGGTTGCTGATGCTATTATTGCTGTTGCTGCTGCGAGAAACTGGGGTCCCTCTCCTTGTTCTTGATAGCCGACATCCAATTGTTAGAGGCTTGTTGACCATTTCCTGTTGTTGTCCCAGCCTTGTGTGTCGTGACATGGTATTGCCATGAAAGCATGATATTTTCCTCGATCTCGGCGACACTGATCATTAGTTCACTGGGTTCCTCGTAAGGTTGAGCTGTGATGGTTATTGTACCATCAGCTGTGGTTGTGGTTACCTGTCGAGTCTTCTTGACCAGCTTAGTACACTCTCCAGATTTCGCGTTAATGAATTGTGTAAAGGAGGTCATGTAGGGGATTTTGTATACTTTATAGAGGAGTAGGAGTATTTGAGTATGCTCAGCAATTGGGAACTGGTAGTCAGCGAGTCACGCAAATTTGTGGCAGATGGCAGAGAAAGTGGGACCAGGGTGGTTGTTAGCAGGGAATGATATATCATGCAGCTCATTGTAGACGGTGTGGACTGTAGTGAGGGACGCCTTCACATATTCAGCCTCTACGCTATCCCATAGCAATTTGGCATTGTTGATATCTCTCCAGCAGTGCTGAAGAGCATCCGTCATTTTCATCTTCATGATATCTATTGCCTTCTCAGTGTTCTTTTCCCAATCATTGTCATCAGGATCGTCAGACTTCTTTGTTATGTAGAAGCACTGGTTAGCTTGAAGATAAGTTTTAATCTTCATGGACCAGCATTGATAGTTCATTCCGTCAAGGGTAGGGATGGAGCCGAATGCGGAGGTAATGTCTTTGGAGGTAGACATATTGATTGTATAGAGAGAAATTTAGGTTATGGGGTTTGGTTCTGTAGGCAGACGTGTTAGCTTCATGATTCAAAAGAATAAAAGAAAAGCTAAGTGTTTCGCAGTCAGAGCCTGTTGAACCGTACCAACATAGCGACCCCGTAAGAGTCTATTCTACTTGCAGTAAGGATTGCTGAAAGCGAATCCAAACACGAGGTGTTATTACCATTGACTAAGAGTGACAATGTCGCATCATGATCCAGGTATTTGCTTTTGATTCAGAGTGAGGCGTTAGCCATTTGCATCATCATCTAAGCATTTGAAGGGTTTACTGCCAGGATTTTTACACCGCTAGCAGGGCTCATAACCTGTTGAAATGATAATGGGCAACAGGAGGTAGAGGGGCAGGAGCCCCTACTACCCTAGCATCAAGCTACACAGAGGAAGCTGTTTACTTACTTAGCTTTGGGGCTTAGCATTCACAGATGTGATAGCAGTAAAAGAGCTATTCTAACTCAGACGAACTAAGTATGAACTAAGTAGTATACATCAATAAGATAAACTACTGTCTCACGTATAACTAACTATGAGTATGTTCAACAGTATTTCTATTTCTTTTGAAACACTTGAAAGTTGTAAGATAATCAGGTGCAACTCAAACTTAAGAATAAGAGAGATTAACTAAGATACTTCACAAGACCAACTTTAAAGAAGAAGATCAAGTGAACTAAACTAGAGGGTATCTAGTCTAGTACCCAGGTTTATATACTATTATAATATTTGTACATGTTTGGTTCTTATCTACTACTAAAGGAAATATCCATAGCCATGAAGATAAGAGAGAATAAGGCTATAGGTTAAATGAAAATAAATAGCATAGCCATGAAATGAAAGCAAGGCTATAATATATAGCCATGCATAGCAATGGAAATAAAAAGAGGCAAAGAAAAGAAGTAATTACAAGAAGTAAATACAACTAAAAGAAGAATGTGCAGAGATCTAGATCTGAGTCTAGACTCAGTACTAGAAGATAAGATCAAGTAGAGAAAAAATAACTAAGTCTGTAAAGTATAGATGAAAGAATTGAACTGTAACAGCTTTCAACTATTACCACTGGGCCCTTGTTATATATCTCTGGCATACTCAAAGGACAATAGTTCTGATCTATTATTAATAAGATCAGCCTCTATTACTTCCAAACTACAGATGCTGCCAGAATACTCTGGCTCTAGATTAATACTAAGGTTATTACTTTTATTCAAGTCAATATTATGATATTCAATGAACTTATGTCCTACTAAACATTGACATCTAGTAAATATTGGCATCATTCAATATACTTACTCTTCTCTGGTCAAGAAGCTCTAGGAAAGTTTACATGAACTATATGGAATCACTGGTGTATCAGAAGATGGGAGGTTCTCTTTTTTTTTATAGTATAATGTTTCACTATATTTACAGCAATAATCTCAACAAGGATATCAACTACTTAACTAACCTTTTTAATGAGATAATAGAAAGAGGACTCAATCTTCAAGAGAACCTACATGCCATAATCCTACTTCCCCATCTTCCCAAATTCTTCAACTAACTTATCTCTACTATTATACAAACTATAAATAGGGCAAATTTCCCTATAGATAATATTCTTCCTAAACTTGCCTCTGAGTTATAGTATATATTTGTGGATCTGTCATCAGAACTAATGTTGACTCTACTATCACTGTCATATCTATGCCAGATGCCTCCCTCAACTGGACTAATATAGTCTAGTATAGACCACCAATGAACAATACATGGAATAATCAGACCAATACCTTCAAACACAATAATCAGAGAAAGAGAGAATTAAGGGAATATGATCAAGGCAAGGCTCTTACTAGCCTAATACTTCTACCCATATAGCTAGACCTTCTAGTCCCATCTCCAATGGTCCTATATAATGCTTTAGTAATCAATAGAACAATTGTTGTCATCTAGACAAAGAGAAAGGCCCTACTAGAGCCAACATGCTAGAAGACAGAGACAATACTTTTATATACTCATTTGATGTCAATACTAAGAAAGAATAATCCTCTAATACTATTGTAGGGGAGAAAAATCCCCTGATTACTTAAGATCTATATCAGCAGCATACAATCTTAATGCAGCACTGAAATAATCCTCTATTTTATCTCAAGTATAGGCACTAACTCAGTCAAACAACTTAGTGAGATGGCTATTAATGATAAAGGCTCTACAAGCATTACTGCTGATACTAGTTGATATCTTCTTGAAGAGAGTGACACTAGCATGAACATTGCTGGAAATTCTACTCTCACAAATAGTACAAGCTCTTTTGCTTAGGCTTCTTTCCCTAAAAATCAGACTTGTAAGCTATATTATTTCTCTGGGAGAAAAAGAGCCAAGCAGAACAAGGAGAAGAAGTTATTGTATATTATGCTAACAAGGACTGTTATACAGATGGTAGATGGAAACATGGTTTGATAGGCACAGATTTAGTTGACTAGAATATAGCCCATGTGTGCACTAGCAATGACTATCTAGTAACTTATAACTACTATGATAAAATAGATTATCCTTTTGACTTGTATATAGTCTCTTTCAATGTACTAGCTAGATTGCATGAAGACAAAGTTGACAGCAGTCATTCTAATCATGTATCATTCTTTAGAGATGATTTTTCTTCTCTAGGGAATTATACCTTCATTGCTACACTTGTGGCATAATAAACTGATACCACACTTTATACTTTATGAAGTATGCTACATAGCAAAGACAGCTAAATGTCTTCTTTCTATACCATACCTTACTATATACATCTACAAGTATGCTATTACAAACAGAACAGAGATCTGGGACAAACAAGAACTCTTGGTTATATAGGCTAAAGCCCTTATATCAAGTAGTATCCTGCACTAGTTTTAGTTTGAACTAATTATTGAAACACTCAGCAACTCACCTAGAGTATTTGAGTGGCAAATCAGAACAATAGAGTAGTCAGGCTAAAGGAGAGCTGTTGAGGAGAACTCCAGGAGAACAAGACTGAGGGGAATGCCCTTCAGACTCCTGGTTTATATACTATTGGTGTGTTTGTACCTATTTGATATGAACCTTAACTACTAGCCAATAGCATAAGTAGAGCATATAGTAATGCGCAGCAATGCACAGTCATGCATAGTCTTGCACAGTAAGCTGAGTAAGAACAATAGAAATGATGAGTCATGATTGACTGTAGCGCGGCAATCTTAGTAAGAAAGGTAAGCGAGAATGAGTAATCAAGAGTAAGCATATATGGGTAAGTGGAGAAGTAGTCCATGTCACGTGACAAGTGTCATGTGATCAGGTCATGTGATTAAGTCACGTGACTATTGTACAAGATATTTGACTAAGTCCAAAAGTAAGAGTGAGTGAAGTGGAAGTGTAGACAAGTAAGAAAAAGTGTAGGATAAGAAAGGTAAGAAGTGTACCATTTATAACACTACCCCCTCTCTATGGATTGCATTCCAGGCAATCACACCCTTTCTTCATCATGCTTCAAAGTTGTACACCGCTATGAAGCTATTGACTGTAGTGAGATTAGTGTCACTATGGACAGTAGCAGTATCAGTACCATTCTCATTTTCTGCAGCTTCTTTGCCTTCTTCCCATGTTAGATAGAAACTGGACCAGTCATTGAGGTCATTGGCTGCTGCCTCATTCTTTTGGCAAACTGGTAGTGTCCTTTCTATCAGGGCAACATGCTGTTCCTTTTTCCTTGCTCTGAAGTCGTGGGAATAGACTTCATAGCTGTATCCTTCTTGTTTGATCTAGTACTTGTCTGATATTGTGACGCTGAATCCTTTGAAAGTATTGCGACCATTAGTGGTGTCGCGCATTATCTCTAGGATTAAACCTTTCCCATCCTAGATTGCGCCACGAATGTAGGACCATATAATAAGTCCTGAAAAGAAGGGGATTATACTCCCGAGGATAAGGATGCCAATGACAAATGATATGCTGTTCTCGAGGAGAATGGCACAGAGTGTTAATATCAACACCAAATAGCTGATCAGGTACCCAAAGTCGATCCATGACCAGAGAATGGGTGCCCACTTTGTAGGTTGTGCGGGAGTGTTGATATGAGTGGCATTGGGGTTATGGGCGAGGTATTTGTCTATGATGGCATTGGTGTGGAATTGGGTGAAGGAATTGGTGAAAGAGAACATGAAGGGTGGTAGTGAGGTTAAGAGGTGGTGAGGGTTGATAGAAGATTGTTAGGAGCGAGGCTCAACTAGGGAGTTGGAGAGAGGCGAATTGATATCTGGTTAGGCTGGAGCAGTGGTCCTTTTATACTGCTTCATGATGATTATATAA
This sequence comes from Chalciporus sphaerocephalus, assembly GCA_038094055.1. NCBI lineage: Eukaryota > Fungi > Basidiomycota > Agaricomycetes > Boletales > Boletaceae > Chalciporus > Chalciporus sphaerocephalus. The sequence continues at coordinate 18,901 of JBBPTH010000068.1, read as the reverse complement.
GCTGTCTTCTGCAGCAGTTGCTATGAAGTTCTCATAAGGTTTGAACAGCTTTTGGAAATCAACCTGAGTCATGCGGAGTAGACGGAGAGCCGAAGGATTCTTTTTATAGAATTCTTTTATTGCATCCGGCATGTTAGTGAGATTTGATCGTGGTTCCCATGTTCTATCTGTGTCATCATAGCCTTTCCAGTGTATTAGGAATTCGAGCCATTTTCCTTTCAATCTGGAGTCAACTATATAGTCAACTTCATATTCATTGTCTTGATCTTCAGTGACTAGCACTGGCCCTGGTTTGTCAGCTTTTTGTCCTGGCAATCTTTCTTTGTAAGGTTTGGTCTTGGCTACATTGAATACATTGTACACTCTCATGGTGCATGGGAGCCATAGTTCAACTGCATTGCTTCCTTTGAAGCTGATAATTTCGTATGGGCCTAACTATTTCTCTGAGAGCTTCTTTGAAGGTCATGGGAGTTTTGAGCCATCTGTGCTGAGCCAAACCTTGTCTTCTATTTTGTATTGTGGAGCTTCTGATCCATGTTTATCTGCTTGTATCTTCATATGTTTTTGTGCTTTTTCAAGACTTTCTTTTGTTTCTTTTAGGGTTTGTTTGATTTCATCAGCAAATGAGGAAGCAGCGGATGCTTTAGACATGTGATTTTCTATTCCTATTTTTGGTTCATATGTGTGTGTAATACTAAATGGGGTTTTTTCTGTAGAAGTTTGCTTTTTCGAGTTATATGAGAATTGCGCAATTGGTAACCACTGACTATTTGTGTTGTTTTTCAGTGGTGAATAGTCAGAGGTATTGTTGTAGGTCTCTATTTATACATTTCATTTGTCCATCTGTTTGTAGATGATGTGTGATAGAGAGTTTAGGCATAATGCTGAGATGTTTGCATAAGTCTTTCATGACTTGTGATGCGAATTGTAGATCTCAGTCCAAAACTATTGTTTTAGAAAGTCCATGATGCTTCCATATGTGTGTGAGGTACAGTCTAGCTGTTTGTAGAGCATTGACAGATTTAGTACAGGGGATAAATCCAACTTCTTTGGAGAATCGATCAATAACCACTAGGATTGAGTCAAATCCATTTGATTTAGGGAAATCTGTCATGAAGTCTGCACTGATATGTTCCCATGGAAGATTCGGAATTTCCAATGGTAATAACTTTCCAGCGGATGCAGTGTTGATGTCTTTAAAACATGCGCATCTATCACAATGGGACATGTAATCCTTGACAAGTGTGGGCATTCTAGGCCAAGTATAGCTACACTGTAGCAATTCTAGGGTTCGATCTATTCCTGGATGTCCAGCTACAGGAGTGTTATGATGTAGATGTATGATTTCTATGTAGAGATCCTGATCATTTGGCATAAAAATTCGATTGTTTTTGTCATAAAGAAGTTCGTCCTTTTCTGTGCAGATGCCATGTTGCTTGTAAAGCTTAATAGCTTCTGATTCGCAAACTTTCTATGTTGCTTTCTTTATCTTTTCTAGAATGTCATTACTGTCTGTAGTTAGATGCACTGATGTAGTGGCTATCTGTTCTGGAGGGATAACTAAGACTTGCTTATTATCATCTTCCATTCCTATTGCATAATCTTCTCTTCAAGAGAGAGCATTGGCTTTTCCTATTTGTGATCCAGCTTTATAGATCCATTTGAAATTGAAACGAGAGAGGTATTGTGACCATCTAGCTTATTGTCTATTTAGATCTTGTCATTGCATAAACCATTGAAGGTTTGCATGGTCATTCCAAATTTCAAATTCCTGTTTTGCACCTTCTAGGTAATGTCTCCATTGTTCTAGACTTCGGATAACACTTAGCATTTCCTTATCTGCGATTAGGTAATTTCATTCTTCTGGGGACATTGAGTGTGATGAGAATGCCATGGGATGCCATTTGCCATCTTGCTCTATAGATAGAATGGCACTAGTTGCAAAATTAGATACATCAGTTTCTAAGCGAAACTTCTTGTCATTGTCTGGAAAAGCAAGAATAGGGGCTGTAGTGAATTTTCCTTTTAGCATATCAAACACTTCTTGTTGTGGTTCTTTCCATGAGAAAGGGGTGTCTTTCTTAGTAAGATCATTCAAGGGTCATGCGACTTGTGCGTAATCTTGAATAAAGCGGCGATAGAAGTTGGCTAATCCTAAGAAACTTCTAACTCCTCAGACTGTGGCCAGAGTTGGCCATTCGGTAATTGCCTTGACTTTATTATCACCTATCTTGATGCCTTTCAAGATTATTGCCATACCAAGAAATTCAATTTCTTTGATGTGAAAGTGGCATTTTTCCGGTTTGACGAATAAGTTATTTTCTTCTAGGCATGCGAGAGCTTTGAGAACTATTTTGTCATGTTCCTTTATGTTATCTGTCTTTGTGAAGATCAGGATGTCATCAATATAACAACTACAATATCTTCCATATCTGCAAATAGTTCATTCATCATTGTTTGAAAGATTGCTGGAGAGTTGCAAAGACCAAAATACATAACCAATGGTTCGAAAAATCCTCGGTGGCAAACAAAAGTGGCTTTCCATTCATCACCTTCTTTGATTTGGATGTTATTGTAATCCTATCTGAGATCCATCTTGGTGAATAATTTAGCTCCTTTTAGCTTATCGATCAATTGGGATATCAGAGGTAGTGGGTAATTATTCTTCACTGTGTGCTCATTGAGATATCTGTAATCCTACACCATGCGTTTCTTTCCATCTTTCTTTGGAACAAAGAATACAGGGGAGGTTTGTGGAGATATAGAACAATGAATATATCCCTTTTGGAGTTGATCATCAATGAACACGCTAACTTCTTCTTGTTCTTGCAGTGATAAAGGGATTAATCGACCTTTTTTTGGCACAAAGGATTCTTTGAGATCTATGGTATGGTCCCATGGCTTACGTGTGGGCATATGCTTGGATTCTTTTTTCTTGAAAAGATGAATGAACTTGTGATAGGCATGGGAAACAAGTTCTTCCAGAGTCTTCTTGGGCAGTTTGTTCTTTTCTAGAGTTTCTTTCTTGAGAGCATACATATGATTAAGTGCCACACATTCTTCTTCTTCTATTTGATATGAGAACGAAGATTTCTGTTGAAGATTTTGACAAGTCCATGGACAGCACGTCATGAGAACTTTGCCTTGTGACCAGTCTATTTCTGGATTATGGTTCTTTAGCCATGTATATCCTAGAATAATCTGACTCTTTCTTTCCAAGATTGGTTACTTCAGCTATTGTCTTTTTGCGTTGTCTTTGATAGTTGATAATTATTTCTGCATAGTGCATAATATCTCCTGTGGAATTCCTAGTTCCATCGATATTGTATACCGGTAAATGATGTCGAAGAGGTGACAGTGGAAGTTCATACTTCTCTGCTCAAGATTTGTCTACAAAGATCATATTGGCACCTGAGTCCAGCAGGGCCTGTGCAGATGTGAACTGTTTGCTATTAATAGGAGCTATGCTGATAGATAAGATGATATCTTTAGAATTGTTTCCACGAATGCAAAGTTGTTCTGGGATTTCGTTGTTTATTGTTTTAACGGAATTAAGCACTGGTTTCAAGTTCCGGCTGAGCTTGCTTGAATGAGACCCCGTTAGACTATTGTTAGTTTGTTTCTTATTGGCTTTGGCAACCTGGATACCTAGTTTGTCTAGACCACTTTGGCTTTTCCCTTGCCTTCTTCCTCTGTTTCAAGGAAGGAAGCCTTCATCTCATCAAATTCCAAGTGTGAATCGTGAGATTCTTCAGGGTCTGAATTCAAGGTTTGAGCTTGGCATGTGCTCTTTCCTTTATTGTTTCTACAATTATTCTTGTATTTACCTCGTGACCAGCCACAGCTTTGACAGCATGTGAAGGATCATTTGGAATCACGGGCGAGATGTGGTCCAAGACAATTATAGCATTTGCCTCTCAAGAAGGGCCTATTTATAGCACTAATGTCCATGGGTGTGCCTCGACCTGGTTGTATTTCATATTTAGTAAACCTTAATTGAGGTGGTGGCCGAGAGATATTCTGATAAGACGTACTTCCAGAATAGGGATGGAAAGGGTTTCCTGTAGATCTTTCTAATTTCATCCACTCGTATTCTTTTCCAATATTCACATAGTCATTTATGAGTTCCTGTATGGTATTAGGACATCTCATGTTTAGGGCTTGTTGTTGATAGACGTGGAAATCAACTGTCTTTCTTAGTATGATGATACCGTGTTCTTCTGAGATTCCTGATTCTTGGAAAAGAATAGTAAAGAGCTGTGCAAACGAATTGATGTCCATATCTCCTTGTTTGAGAGCTTCTAGCTTCTTCAAACTTTCATGTGCAAGAACTTCTATCTGAAAGAAGTCTTGGACTTTGTTTTCTAATTCAGCTAAAGTTAGCCATGCTGCATCTCCTTTATCAGCAGGAGGTACTCCTACTTGGGTCATGGAATCTCTTTCACATGCTTCTAATGTTAGAAGTGTGAATCTAGATGCTTTTCCATTCATCCGTGAGAGAATTGCCATGGTACGGAGTTGATTTGTGTCCCATGTTTGTTGAGCAGCCCATAATTTGGTTCGGAGCCACTATAAGTGGAAAGAGAGCCAATTTCCATCCTAATAGCCTGGGTTGGCAATTTTCTTTGTAACATCCTTTTTCCTTTCTGTATTAGTGGCTTGTTGTTCTAGGGTTAACACATTGAGAGTGTCGATAAGGTTATTGATGTCTGGAGTAAGTGACATGTTTATTTATGTTTTCGTGAGAGTTTTCTGGCTTATTTAAGTAATCAAGAATAAACAGAGTTCTTTGGGTAAGAGTTTGAGCATTTATGCTAAGCAAGCTTTGAGATATGAGATTAGAAACATTGTTTTTTGTCTTTAGTGAGTTTACTATGTCTGTTTACACAATCCAGTGTGCTAATCTTCTGTAGATGATTCAAGACCAGGTGATTCGTCAAGTGGGCTCCTTCTTTGGTAGGGAGGCAGTGCAGCGCAATTGGCAATAGAGATACCATAAATGGAAAATTGATTTAAGTGGGGTAAATTTCGTGGAGTAGGGAAATAAGTGGGTTCTAATGCTTCTGATTCTTCTCTTTGGGAATGAGGAGGTGAAATTTCTGTTTGATTAAATAGGGTAGGAGGTCTGACTCTAACTGGAATAGGTTCTTCTTCTTCTTCCTCAAGTCCTTCTTCTCTTTCTTCTTCTGACTCCTGTTCTACTTCTTGTTCTGGAACTGTTTGTTGGATTTCAAAAATGGAATAATCTATTTCACAGGAACCATTGAGGTCTTCTAAGACTACTTTGTGGCCTAAGATTAGGTAGGCCCCTATGAGAAGGTATGAGAGGGACAAGTAGCCTAATCCTAGTTACAGTAGGAGAGAGGCGGTGGCAAGGAGTATTACTTTTATAGGTATGGTTCTTTCTATGTATCTTACGTTTCTTCTTCTTCTCTCTAGTCTGATCCCTTGTCTAAATATTACTGGCTACCTGTTGGTGATTGTCACCGAGAGATACTTGGCCAATAATCTCCTCTGGGATTGCTTGGAGAAACTGTTGAGATAGAGCCTGATGGAGATCTGGTAGAGTAGCAGGTGAGACGTTTTGGAAGTAATGGATTAGGAATCGAATCCTACTTTGGATCGAGAAAATGGGGACTGGTTCAAACATGGCCGGTTGGAAACGGGGGCCTAGAGGAGCCCAATCTACTGGCTTGGGGAGCTTGGGGACTGGCTGCTAGAATGGGTCGTAGAGATTGTAGATTTCCCTAGATTCCTCGATAAAGTTCTCAAGTTCGGGGTCGAGAGGATTCTAGCAAGGTAGGTTAGGTCTAGGCCTTGGGTCTCTAGTGGGTAATGGGATTCTTGCAAGGAGCTGGAGATATTGGTAGACGTCTGCGGGATCGAGACAAGTGTAGGGCTCAATGCTTGAGTAGGCAAGAGTGGTTGGGAGTGATGGAGTGGGAGAGCAACAAGAGATTGTCATGATGTCGGAGAGGGATATAATATTGTGGTCATTAGGGTCAACCGACGGTTCTCTTTCTAGCAGAACACTCTCACAGTATGAGAAGGTGTTGTAGAAGGCAGGGTCTCCATAGTAGGACACTAGAGGTAAGCCTTTGTCAGTTATTGCCCTTAATCTTATCAAAAGGAAGGTTCTTACCTTTTATCAGTTGGAGTACTGGTTTACTCGTTTCAAGATCTAGTAGTTCAGCTTGCAGGTAGCTAATCTGCAAAGGGAAGTTAGTAAAGTCTTGTTCTAATGAAACACTCAGCAACTCACCTAGAGTATTCAAGTGGCGAATCAGAACAATAGAGTAGTCAGGCTAAAGGAGAGCTGTTGAGAAGAACTCCAGGAGAACAAGACTGAGGGGGACTCCCTTCAGGCTCCTGGTTTATATACTATTGGTATATTTGTATCTATTTGATATGAACCTTAACTACTAGCCAATAGCATAAATAGAGTGTACAGTAATGCTTAGCAATGCACAGTCATGCATAGCCTTGCGCAGTAAGCTGAGTAAGAACAATAGAAATGATGAGCCATGATTGACTATGGCACAGCAATCTTAGTAAGAAAGGTGAAACAGTCAACTACTCACCTAGAGCGCTGAAGTGCTATATCAGAACAATTGAGGTAGTCAGGCTAGAGGAGAGCTGTTGAGGAGAACTCCAGGAGAACAAGACTAAGGGGGGATGCTCTTCAGACTCCTGGTTTATATACTATTGGTGTGTTTGTACCTATTTGGTATGAACCTTAACTACTGGCCAATAGCAAAAGTAGATCGTACAGCAATGCGCAGCAAGCATAGCCTTGCACAGCAAGCTGAGTAAGAACAATAGAAATGATGAGTAAGGATTGACTGCGGCGCAGCAATCTTAGTAAGGAAAGTAATCAAGAATGAGTAATCAAGAGTAAGCATATATGAGTAAGCGGAAAGATGGTCCGTGTCACGTGACATGTGTCATGTGATCAGGTCACATGACTATTGTACAAGATATTTGACTAAGTCCAAAAGTAAAGCTGAGTCAAGTGAAAGCGTAGTGAAGTAAGTAGAAGTGTAGGATAAGAAAGGTAAGAAATGTACCGTTTGTAACACTACCCCCTCTCTATGGATTGCATTCCAGGCAATCACGACCTTTCTTCGTTATGCCTCGAAATTGTATACCGCTATGAAGCTGTTGGCTGTAGTGAGATTGGTGTCACTATAAACGGTGGCATTGTCATTACCGTTTTCTTCTTCTGCAGCATCTCCAGCTTCACTCCATGTTGGGAAGCCAGCCCAGGCATTGATATTTTCAGCCTCTGCCTCATTCTTCTGTCGAGTTGGGAGCGTACATTCTATAAGAGCGTCGTGTTGCTCTTTTTCTCTGGCTCTGAAGTCACGAGAGTAGACTTCGTAGTTGTAGCCCTCTTGCTCGATCAGGTACTTGTCAGGCATTGTGATGCTGAATCCCTTGAAAGTATTGCGACTGTTAGTGTTGTCGCGCATTATTTCTAGGGTTATACCCTTGCCGTCCCGGATTGCGCCATGCACGTAGTATAATATCATAAGCGCGAAGGATAAGGAGATGATACTCCCTAGGGTAAAGATGCCTATGACGAATAATGTGCTGTTCTCGATCAGAACAACACAGAGAGTGAATATCGACACCATATATGTGATCAGGAGACCGAAGTCGATCCATGATCACGGTACGGGTGCCAGGGGAGTGGGGCGAGCTGGTGTGTCGATATTTCTGACGTTGGCATGGTTGGCGAGGTAGTCGTCGATGATTGCGTTTGCGTGGAATTGGGTGAAGGAGTTGGGGAAGCCAGACATGAAGGGTGGTAGTGGGGTTGTAGAGGTGGTGATTGGAGTTGCTTGAAGGGTGATTAGGAGCGAGGCTCGACTAATGACTGGGAGGAGAGGCGAATTCTGGTCTGTTCAGGCTGAAATAGCGAGTCTTTTATACTGCTTTGTGATAATTATATAAGCTATCTTCTGCAGCAGTTGCTGTGAAGTTTTTGTAAGGTTTGAACAGCTTTTCAAAATCAACCTGAGTCATGCGGAGCAGACGGGAAGCCGATGGATTCTTTTTATAGAATTCCTTTATTGCGTCCGGTGCGTTAGCGAGATTTGATCGGGGTTCCCACGTTCTATCCGTTTCGTCGTATTCTTTCCAGTGAATTAGAAATTCGAGTCGTTTCCCTCTCAATCTGGAGTCCACTATGTAGTCAACTTCGTATTCATCATCTCGATCTTCAGTTACTAGCACTAGCCCTGGTTTGTCAGCCTTCTGTCCTAATAAACGTTCTTTGTAAGGTTTGATTTTGGCTATATTGAACACGTTGTGCACTCTCATGGTGCGTGGGAGTTAGAGTTCAATTGCATTGCTTCCTTTGAAGCTAATAATTTCGTATGGTCCTAACCATTTCTCCGAGAGTTTCTTTGAAGGTCGTGGGAGTTTTAGGCCATCTGTGCTTAGCCAAACTTTGTCTCCTACTTTGTATTGCGGAGCTTCTGATCTATGTTTATCTGCTTGGATTTTCATATGTTTTTGTGCCTTTTCTAGATTTTCTTTTGTTTCTTTTAGGGTTTGTTCGATTTCATCAGCGAGTAAAGAAGCAGCGGATGCTTTAGTCGTGTGATTTTCTATGCCTATTTTTGGTTCATATGTGTGAGTAATGCTAAATGGGGTTTTCTGTGTAGACGTTTGCTTTTTCGAGTTATACGAGAATTGTGCAATGGGTAGCCATTCTGACCATTCTTGTTGTTTTTCAGCGGTGAATAGTCGGAGATATTGTTGTAGATCTCTATTCATACATTCTGTTTGTCCATCTGTTTGCGGATGATGTGCGGTAGAGAGTTTAGGCGTAATGCCAAGGCGTTTGCATAAGTCCTTCATGACTTGTGATGCAAATTGTGGACCTCGGTCCGAAACTATTGTTTTGGGAAGTCCGTGATGCTTCCATACGTGTGTGAGATACAGTCTAGCTGTTTGTAGGGCATTGACAGATTTAGTACAGGGGATAAATTCGACTTCTTTGGAGAATCGATCAACAACCACTAGGATTGAGTCGAATCCATTTGATTCAGGGAGATCTGTTATGAAATCTGTACTAATGTGTTCCCATGGAAGATCCGGAATTTCCAATGGTAGTAGCTTTCCAGCAGGTGCAGTATTGACGCCTTTGAAACATGCGCATCTATCGCAACGAGATACGTAATCTTTGACAAGTGTGGGCATTCCAGGCCAGGTATAGCTACGCTGTAGCAGTTCTAGGGTTCGATCTATTCCTGGATGTCCAGCTACAGGAATGTCATGATGTAGGCGTATAATTTCCATGCGAAGATCCTGATTATTTGGCACGAAGATCCGATTTTTCTTGTCATAGAGAAGTTCGTCCTTTTCTGTACAGATGCCATGTTGCTTGCAAAGCTTAATGGCTTCTGATTCGCGAACTTTCCATGTTGCTTTCTTTATCTTTTCTAGAATGCTGTCATTATCTGTGGCTATGTGCACTGATGTAGCGGCTATTCGTTCTGGAGGGATGACTAAGACTTGCTTATTGTCATCTTCAATTCCTTTTGCGTGATCTTCTCTTCGAGAGAGAGCATCGGCTTTTCCCATTTGTGATCCGGCTTTATGGATCCATTTGAAACTGAAACGAGAGAGGTACTGTGACCATCTGGCTTGTCGTCTGTTTAGATCTTGTCATTGCATAAACCATTGAAGGTTCGCATGATCGTTCCAAATTTCAAACTCCTGTTTTGCACCTTCTAGATAATGTCTCCATTGTTCTAGACTTCGGATAACGCTCAGCATTTCCTTGTCTGCAATTGGGTAGTTACGTTCTTCTGGAGACATGGAGTGTGATGAGAATGCGACCGGATGCCATATGCCATCTTGTTCTATAGATAGAACGGCACCAGTTGCAAAATTAGATGCATCGGTTTCTAGGCGGAATTTCTTGTCATTGTCTGGGAATGCAAGAATGGGAGCCGTGGTGAATTTCCTTTTTAGCGTGTCAAACACTTCTTGTTGTGGTTCCTTCCATGAGAAAGGAGTGTCTTTCTTGGTGAGGTCATTCAGGGGTCGTGCGACTTGCGCGTAATCCTGAATGAAGTGGCGGTAGAAGTTTGCTAGTCCTAAGAAGCTTCTAACTCCTCGGACGGTAGTCGGAGTTGGTTATTCGGTAATTGCCTCGACTTTGTCATCATCCATTTTGATACCTTGTGAAGTTATTGTCATGCCAAGGAATTCAACTTCTTTGGTGTGAAAGTGACACTTTTCCGGTTTAACGAATAGGTCATTCTCTTCTAGGCGTGAGAGGACTTTGAGAACTATTTTGGCATGTTCCTTTATGTCATCTGTCTTTGTAAAGATCAAGATGTCATCAATGTAAACAACTACGGCGTCCTCCATATCTGCAAATAATTCGTTCATCATTGTTTGGAAGGTTGCTGGGGAGTTGCAGAGACCAAAATACATGACTAGTGGTTCAAAAGATCCTCTGTGGCAAACGAAAGCGGCTTTCCATTCATCGCCTTCTTTGATTCGGATATTGTTGTAACCCCATCTGAGATCCATCTTGGTGAATAGTTTAGCTCCTTTTAGCTTATCGACCAATTGGGAAATCAGAGGTAGTGGGTAATTGTTTTTCACTGTGTGTTCATTGAGATATCGGTAATCCTGTACCATGCGCTTCTTTCCATCTTTCTTTGGAACAAAGAACACAGGGGATGTCTGTGGGGATGTAGAGCGGCGGATGTATCCCTTTTGGAGTTGATCGTCAATGAACACACTGACTTCTTCTTGTTCCTGTGGAGATAGAGGGATCAATCAGCCTTTCTTTGGCATGAAAGATTCTTTGAGATCTATGGCATGATCCCATGGTTTATGTGTGGGCATACACTCGGATTCTTTCTTCTTGAAAAGGTGAATGAACTTGTGGTAAAATTGGGGAACAAGTTCTTCCGGGGTTTTCTCTGGTGATTTATTCTTTTCGGGAATTTCTTTCTTGAGCGCGTAGACGTGATTTAATGCCACACGTTCTTGTTCTTCTATCTGCCATGAGAACGAAGGTTTCTGTTGGAGATCTCGACAAGTCCATGGACAGCATGTCATGGATACTTTGCCTCGTGACCAATCTATTTCCGGATTATGGTTCTTTAGCCATGTGTATCCTAGAATAACCTGATTCTTTCCAAGATTGGTTACTTTAGCTGTTGTCTTCTCACGATGTCCTTGGTAGTCGATGATTATTTCTGCATAGTGTGTGATGTCTCCTGCGGAGTTTCTACTTCCGTCGACATTGTACACTGCTAATTGGTGCCTAAGAGGCGAAAGGGGTAATTTGAGCTTCTTGGCCCAAGATTTGTCGATGAAAATGGTGTTAGCGCCTGAGTCCAGCAGGGCTTCTGCGGGTATGAACTGTTTGCTATTAATAGGTGCTATGCTGATAGATAGGGTAATTTCTCTGGAATTGTTCCCACGAATGCAAAGTTGTTCTGGGATTTCGTTGTTTATTGTTTTAATGGAATTAAGCACTGGTTTCAAGTCCCGGCTGAGCTTGCTTGAATGAGACCCCGTTAGACTATTGTTAGATTGTTTCTTGTTAGCTTTGGCGATCTGGACACCCAGTTTATCTAGATTGCTTTGGCTTTTCCCTTGCCTTCTTCCTCTGTTTCAAGGAAGGAAGCCTTCATCTCGTCGAATTCCAATTGTGATTCGTGAGATTCTTCAGGGTCTGAGTTCAAGGTTCAAGCTTGGCGTGTGCTCTTTCCTTTGTAGTTTCTACAATTGTTCTTGTGTTCACCTCGTGACCATCCACAGTTTCGGCAGCGTGTGGAGGGTTGTTTACAATCACGTGCCAGGTGTGGACCGAGACAATTATAGCATTTGCCTCTTAAGGAAGTTCTGTTCGCAGCACCAATGTCCATGGGTGCGCCTCAACCTGGTTGTATCCCGTATTCAGTGAACCTTGGCTGAGGTGGCGGGCATGAGTTATTCTGGTATGAAGTGCTCCCAGAATAGGATCGGAACAGATTTCCTGTGGATCGTTCTAATCTCATTCTTTTGTATTCCTTTCCAATGGTTACGTAGTCATCTAGGAGATCTTGCACGGTATTGGCCCGGGTCATATTTAGGGCTTGTTATTGATAAATGCGGAAGTCAACTGCCTTTCTTAGTATGGTTAGACCGTGCTCTTCTGAGATTCCTGATTCTTGGAAAAGGATGATGAAGAGCTGTGAGAACGAATGGATATCCATGGATCCTTGTTTGAGAACTTCTAGCTTCTTCAAGCTTTCGTGCGCTAGAACCTCTATCTGAAAGAAGCCTCGGACTTTGGCTTCTAATCCATCTAAAGTTAGCCAGGTGGCGTCTCCTGGGGGAGCCGGAGGTGTTCCTACTGGAATATTGGCTTCCTTTCATATGCTTCTAATGTTAGGAGTGTGAACCTGGATGCTTTTCCATTCATCCATGAGAGAATTGCCACGGTGCGGAGTTGATTTGTGTCCCAAGTTTGTTGAGCAGCCCATAGCTTGGTTCGGAGCCACCATAAGCGGAAGGCGGGGCGGCTTCCATCCCAATAGCCTGGGTCTGCAATTTTCTTGGTAACGTCTTTCTTTCTTTCTGCATTAGTATTCGTTTGTTCTAAAGTTAGCGCGTTGAGCGCGTCAATGAGATCTTGTACATCCGCTCGGTGAGACATGTTTATTTATGTTTTCGTGAGAGTTTTCTGGTTTGTTTGAGTAAACAAGAATAAGGAGAGTCCTTTGGATATGCGTTAGAGAGCTTTCGTTGAGCGAGTTTAGTAATAGAAGATTGAAAACGCGGGTGTTTTTCTTTAGTGAATTTGGTATGTCTGTTTACACAGTCCAGTGTGCTAGTTCTCTGGTTCAGGAACGGGTAACTCGGCAGAAGGGTTCCTTCTTTGGTAAGGAGGAGGTGCGGCGCGATCGGCAACAGAGATGCCGTAAATGGAAAATTGGTTTACGCGGGGTAAATTTCGTGGAGCAGGGAAATATGAATGATCCGACACTTCTGATTCTTCTCTTTGAGAGTGAGGAGGAGAAATATGTGTTTGATTGGCTGGAGTGGGAGGTCTGACTCTGACTGGAATAGGTTCTTCCTCTTCTTCTTCTTCTTCTTCTGACTCTTGTTCTACTTCTTGTTCAGGGGCTACAGGGTATATTGCAAAAGTAGTGTAGACTATTTCACAGGAACTATTGAGGTTTCCTGAGACTACTTGATGGCCTAAGATAAGGTAGATTGCCGTAAGGGCGTAGGGGAGGTACCAATATCCTAATCCTAATTGCCCGAGTAGCGAGGCGAGAGCGAGGAGTAGTACTTTTGTAGGCACTGTCTTTTCTATGTACCTTACGCTTCTTCCTCTTCTCTGTAGTCTGACCCCGTTCTGATGGTAGGTCAGTTCCCGATCGGCGATTCGGAAGAGCAGATCCTTCGCCAATAATCTCCTCTGGTGTGGCCGTGAGAAAACGTCGAGATAGAGCCCAACGTTGATCTGGTGGAGTGTGTGGTGAGACGTGTTGGAAATAATGAATTAGGAATCTGATCCTACTTTGGGTCGAGAACTGAGGAACTGGCTCGAAGACGGCCGGTTGGAATCTAGGTCCTAGAGGGGCCCAGTCAACAGGTTCGGCAAGTTCTGGGGGTGGTTGTTGGAACGGGTAGAAGGGATCGAATCTGTCCCTGTACTCCCTAATATGAGTCTCGACTTCGGGGTTGAGAGGGTTCTGGCGGGGTTGGTTAGACCTTGGGTCTCTAGTGGGTAATGGGATTCTTACAAGATGTTGGAGACGACCGAGTAGGTCGGCAGGATCAAAACGGGAGTATGGACCGACGCTCCCACAAGCAGGGCTGGGAGAGCGGGAGAGTGGAGTGTCGGGTTGTGGGATGATTTCTTGATCGTTGGGATCCTGGATCTCTTCTCTAAGGCGACCGGTAGCGGGGTCGTAGGTCTCGAAGATGTCGTAACCGGGGTAGGTGGTGTTGGTGCGGACTGGTGGGTATGTGTTGCGGAACACTGGGGTGAACCTTGTCAGTTATCGCCCTTGACCTTATCTAAAGGAAGGTTCTTACTCTTTGTCGATATGAGTACTGGTTTACTCTTCAAGTTCTAGTGATTCGGCTTGCAGGTAGCTAATCTGCAAGGGGAGAGTTAGTATAGTCTTGTTCTAATGAAACACTCAACTACTCACCTAGAGCGCTGAAGTGCTATATCAGAACAATTGAGGTAGTCAGGCTAGAGGAGAGCTGTTGAGGAGAACTCCAGGAGAACAAGACTGAGGGGGGACGCCCTTCAGACTCCTGGTTTATATACTATTGGTGTGTTTGTACCTATTTGGTATGAACCTTAACTACTGGCCAATAGCAAAAGTAGATCGTACAGCAATGCGCAGCAAGCATAGCCTTGCGTAGCAAGCTGAGTAAGAACAATAGAAATGATGAGTAAGGATTGACTGCAGCGCAGCAATCTTAGTAAGGAAAGTAATCAAGAATGAGTAATCAAGAGTAAGCATATATGAGTAAGCGGAAAGATGGTCCGTGTCACGTGACATGTGTCATGTGATCAGGTCATGTGATCAGGTCATGTGATCAGGTCACGTGATCTGGTCACGTGACTATTGTACAAGATATTTGACTAAGTCCAAAAGTAAAGCTGAGTCAAGTGAAAGCATAGTGAAGTAAGTAGAAGTGTAGAATAAGAAAGGTAAGAAATGTACCGTTTGTAACAAAAGGTAAGTGAGAATGAGTAATCAAGAGTAAGCATATATGAGTAAGCAGAGAAGTAGTCCATGTCACGTGACAAGTGTCATGTGATCAGGTCACATGACTATTGTACAAGATATTTGACTAAGTCCAAAAGTAAGAGTGAGTGAAGTGAAAGCATAGACAAGTAAGAAAAAGTGTAGGATAAGAAAGGTAAGAAGTGTACCATTTGTAACAATTATTTCCAGTGTAGAAATTAAATTCTTGCAAAATGTAGATTCCTATGAAGTATAGCATTGATGCTTTAGGTATATTGCAAAAAATACCCTACAACATGCTCATATACAGATCAAGGGCCTCTCTAAAATCTTTATACCCACTGGCAATACAATATGCCATTGATGTGCCCTTGGCAAGATACACAAACATTCATACCCTCCTTCTGCTAAACATGCTAAGGAACTATTATTCTTGATATACAAAGATATGGTTGAGATGCTACAAGAGTCACTCAACCACAACAAATACTTTGTGACTCTCATTGATGATAAATCAGCTTTTATGCAGCTTGTATTCTTGTGCCACAAACTGAATGTCTCTGTATGCCTACAGAATATAATCACCTGGACTGAGACTTAAACTGATCACAAGGTAATCTCTCTATGTTTGGACTGAGGAGGAGAATACAGTATACATGTCTATAGACTTTCAATCATTTCTCATATCTTGAGAGATCAAACACTTTACCTCTGTACTATATATTCCTCAATAAAATGGCCAAGCAGAACAATTTAATTATATTATCCTAGAGAAAGCTGAAGCTATTTGAGTTGTACCTGTCTCTCTGAAGTATTTTGATACTCTATATATCTACAATTGTCAACCTATGAGATATCATAACTAGAAGACTTCTATCAAGATCTTCACCAAGAAGAAACTCTTATATTCAATGAATTGTAAACAAAAAAACTTGAAACTTACTCTCAAATTCAAATAAATAATATTCATTGGTTATCAAAGAGATATCAAAGGCTATTGTTTCTAATTATCTACCTAATATTATGTTATTATATCTTCAACTGCCATTTTTTATAAATCTACTTTCTCTTATTGTTCTAGAGAAAAGAAAGACAAACTTATCACTATTCCACAATCAGATAATAGTGACAACTACTCCCAAAGTGATCCAGATGAGATTCTAGATCCTCCTCTAGATAGATTTTGTATACTTTCCAGGTCCACCACCCAATCCAGATCTCAGATATGATGACCAGCAACCACTACCTCCATCTTTACTATATTTACTATCTGATAACAAAGGTCATCAAGAATGTTCATCTACATTAGATTAAAACTTCTAGCCTTCACTACTACCTTTATCTAGACAATCTCCTCACCATGAAAATTAGATCCACACTATCTGCTATGAATATGAGAGATCATCTAGATGCCCATATATCTCACAATCCAAGAATAGAACAATCTATTATGCCTCTTTCCAGATAATTGGCAAGAATACCTAAACTCAACATATAGCCAGATAATACCTATGGAAATTGTCCTCTATTAGATATTGAGAAGAATCTATTACAAGATAACATTGTCTTTCAGAAAAAGCAAGATGTCCAAATGGTATATTCACCTAATAATAAAGAAAATGCTGGTATTGTGTATAGTGGACAATGGATATACTATTACCTTGCTATAGCCAAATCACTGACTGGAATGCCCACATACTACCATGATATCTTAAAGCTTTTACCATCAGAATACATAGAATAGATGGAATCTATGCAGGCAGAGATAAAATCTCTTCAAGACCATGTAGTATGGGATCTTGTAGACCTGCAAAAATGATATAAGACCATAAAGGGAAGATGAACATATGTCACAAAAAGCAATGGCCACAAGAAGGCACATTTTATTGCAACAGGATTTATACAAGTGTTTAAAATAGACTATGACTATAAAGAAACCTTTGTAACTGTTGCAAGGTTTGAAATAGTATAAATCCTCTCAGCTGTAGCAATACTTAAAGATTAGAAAATTAAAATACTTGACATCAAGACTATCTTCTTATTCAGAAAGCTTAGTAGAGATATTTACATAGAATAACCTGAAGGTTTTGTCACAAAGTACCAGGAGCATAAAGTTTGTCAACTCAAAAGAGCCATCTATGATTTAAAGCAAGCTACCTTACAATGAAACAAGGTACTGCATTAAAGTCTTGTTCAACAAGGCTACAAATGGATATACTCAGATCCTAGAGTATACAGTATGTTAAACATGTTGACAATTATATTATCATCCTTATTATCTATGTTGATGATGTTTTATTCCTTGAAAGTAACAGAAAACTTATCCTCAATGACAAACAGAAATTTATGAAGTAAAGCCAAAGAATACCTTAGAATGAGTATTGCTAGAGATTACAAGAAATACTTACTCACTCTAGATCAAATCTCATATGCTAAGAAAGTCACTTAATGCTTCAAGCTTGATAATGCCAAGATATCTTCCATGTTACTTTCTTCTGGCTATTCTCCAACTTCTAATATCTCTGATACCCTTGATTCAAAATTTATGAACCATTATCAGTCAGTCATTAGATTGCTATTATATATCATGCTAGAAACAAGATCAGACCTTGTCTATTCAGTTATCAATATATTACAATTCTCTTCAAATCTGACAGAGTAGCATATACAGAAAGTGCTTTATATCATGCAATATCTCCTTAAAACAAAGAACTTACATATACACTACAATAGTGGATCAAGAGACAATAGACTCATTGCCTCACTACAGGCTATGTAATATTTCTTGTATCTGAAATTGTTTCCTGGCTATCCAGATAACAATCTTGGATTATAATATTATCCACTAATACAGAATATATTAGAATGGCTGAGATTATACAACAATGTGCTCACATTACAACCTTTTCACTAAAATTGTAATCAAGCTGCCAGCTTTCTCTCTCTGTATTGACAATCAGGGTACTATCTTGATAGCTTTAAATCTAGCTCATAAAGGATGAATAAAGCATATTAACATCAAATATTACTATATATGCAAAGCTGTCATAGAATTGAATGAAATCAAACTCTACTATGTTCCTACAAATGATCAACTTGCTGACATATTCACCAAGAACCTGATCTAGAACTATCAAAAGCTTGGACTCAAGTCCTATTTGTGATCTAGAAGTTGAGAGATATTGAAGTAATAGAGAACTACTTCCTATAATTGATATGACTTCTCATATCACTCATATCATGAGAACTCTCTCACACTTGATATGTGAATACTTCCAATCCTGGGAAATAGCATATTATGCTATTATTTGTTATCCTCACCTTTATCCTACTGATTTTTGCCTTCTCTATCTGCATGCTTGCAACAAAGTGGTTGATAGGTGGATTTGCCCAAATCTACAGAGGTACAATAATTAAGCTAAGGTAGGATAACAACCATCAGTATTATAGAAATACCATGCTCATTTTCCCCAACCATATCCAATACAATATAGATAAATACACATTTACAAGTTGCAACAAAAGATGGCTGGAAAGAGATTAGATAATGAGAGAAACCATGATGCCTTTGATCATTCACAATCCAAATCCTACTGATAACAATACTGGAGGATAGAGAGATATAGGAGCTATATGAGAAAAGATATCAGGTCTAGTGGACAATGACCAAACAGCAGTAAATGATAGTAATTGATTGCTCAAAGATCAATCTATAGGAAGAGGGTAGTGTTACAGTTTAATTCTTGCTATGTACAACTTTATAGATGTAGTCATTTTTCTCTTTGTTATCTTATCTTATCTCTCACTTTTATTTTATCTTCTAATGCCAAGTCTAGACTTCTGAGCTAGATCTCTGCACTTTCTCCATTTAGTCATATTTTCTTCTCATAATACAATATATGTTTTCTTATACTTACTTCTGTTCTTTATTTCATTTCATTTCTGTTGCTGCATATACAGTAGCTATGTCTCATAGCCTTGCTTCCATTCTATGGCTATACATCTATTTCTACTCAGCCTATAGCCTCATTCTCTCTTATCTTCAGGACTATGGGCATTTCCTTTTGTAGTAGATAAGGACCAAACATGTACAAATATTGTAATGGTATATAAACCCCAGGTGCTAGGCTGGACATTCTCTAGTTTAGTTCACTTGATATTCT